>SJYX01016281.1:203773-225253 GCA_006410675.1 Oreotragus oreotragus
CCCACAGTAGTAGATATAATGGTCATCTGAGTTAAATTGACCCATTCCAGTCCATTTTAGTTCGCTGATTCCTAGAATGTCAACATTCATTCTTGCCATCTCCTGTTTGACCACTTCCAATTTGCCTTGATTCATGGACCTAACATTCCAGGTTCCTATGCAATATTGCTCTTTACAGCATCGGAGCTTGCTTCTATCACCAGTCACATCCACAACTGGGTGTTGTTTTTTGCTCCATCCCTTCATTCTTTCTGGAGTTATTTCTCCACTGATCTCCAGTAGCATACTGGGCACCTACCCACCTGGGGAGTTCATCTTTCAGTGCAATAATTAGGTGCTCACGAAATTCTACTATAATCCAGTAGACACAACAGAAAAGACTTCTTGGAAGAAGGGAAATTATATGACTTAAGAGAATAAGTTTTATTAAAATTAAGTCCAACATTTGGAAATTTGGAGATGAAACAAAAGCAAGGGCTAGTGAATGGCCTAGGAATAGGAACAGATACTTATAGAAAGAGTTAACAGTATAAAGCCAACCAAGACCAGGTCTTTGTTACTATATTTGCACTGTTTGGATTCTTATGATTTGGTAGCAGACTCAAGACTGTTCAGTCGGATCAAATAGCACAGTCAGGGTACAAAAAGATGATTTTTCCTCTAAACATACTTTATATTGTGCAAATACTTGTCTATCTTTTGACTCTGACTGAAAAACTATCCGTTCTTTTATAGGACAGATTTATTGATACCAAAAGTAAAATAGTTTGCAATTGGCCATCATGCATGGAGTCAAAACCTCCAGTGTGACACCGAAATACTTCATCCTCAATGGGATTCCTGGACTGGAACCTCCACACATCTGGATCTCAATGCCATTCTGACTCATGTGCATCATTGCTGTCATGGGGAACTGTGGGCTTTTCTATCTTATCTGCCATGAGGAGGCCCTTCATTAGCCCATGTATTACTTCCTAGCCTTACTGTCCCTTACAGATGCTAGCGGGTGCCCTTCATTTGTTCCCAATATGTTGTGTATCTTTTGGCTCAGTCTCAGAGAGATTGACTTTAATGCCTGCCTTGTGCAGATGTTTTTCATCCACATGCTGACAAGCATGGGGTCTGGTGTGCTCATGTTTATGACTCTGGATTGCTATGTGACTATTTGCTACCCTCTGTGCTATTCTTCCCTGGTAGCTAAGATGGTAGAGAATCTGGCTGCAATGCAGGAGACTGGGGTTCAATCTCTGGGTTAGGAAGATCCCTGGAAAAGGAAATGGCAACCCACTCCAGGATTCTTGTCTGGAAAACCCCATGGACAGAGGAACCTGGCAGGCTACAGTCCATGTGGTCGCAAAGAGTCGGACACAACTGAGCAACTAACACACACCATGATATTCTTCCATCCTCACCAACACCATAATTATTAAAGTTGGCCTTGTCACCTTGACTCGAAGTGTGTTGCTTATGGTACCATTCACTTTCCTGATCAAGTGTCTTCCTTACTGCAAAGGCAAACTTATTAAACACACTTATTGTGAACATATGTCTCTGGCCAAACTGTCCGGTGGCAACATCAAAAATAATGCCATCGATGGTCTCATAGCTGCCACATTGATTTGAGGGTTTGATATTTTCTGCATTTTTGTGTCATACCATATTTATCCATGCTGTAGGAAATCTATCTTCTGCAGATGCCCATCACAAAGACTTCAGCACCTGTACATCACATATATGTGCTATTGTCATCATCTTGTCAGCCTTCTTCACTCATCATTTTGGGGAACACAGAATACTTCACCATATCAACATTTTAATAGCCAACCTCTATCTACTGCTGCCCCCCACCTTGAATCCAATTGTCTATGGTGTGATGACCAAGCAAATCTGTGGAGGAGTGATCAAGCTGCTTTTAGAAAGATACTTTGAATGTAAGACAAATCTAATACCTAGAATCTGGATTTAGCATAATTATAAAGAAATATATAGAAAGGAAGAGAACAAGCATAAAACTCAATAACCATGAGGTCAAAAGAAAATACCTGTCAATATTCTCTTATGAGATTTATGAAACAATCACAAAATTTATAATCTGAGAACTCTAATTTGATAGAAAAAAGAAAATTGACAAGAAACTGTTGTATTCTCCTGCAGTTTAACTTTAGTTAGATCTTGTGGAATGGATGTGCAGAATGAAATAATAGAATATACAACGTGAAGTAAATGCTTGATGATGAATGCACTTTGATCCAAACACCGTGAGGGAGTATATAGTAAGGAATCAAGAAGGTCTGGTAGCCTGGAGAAGCTCTACAGGTCTGAGGAAGGCACTTAAGTGAACTGTTATGTGTGTTACAGGGAAGCAAGAAACACTTTCCTGAATGTGCTGATTTCCAAGGGTCTTTGTCAACCTTTTTGTTCAATATTTATGTGACACTTGCATAACTTAAGAGGAATAAAAAACCTTGACTGTTAATTTATTTCTGATTTTTTTGTTCCTAGGAAATTATTTCAATGCCTTTGACTGTGTCAGTGTAAATACAAATGAAGTGGGAGTAGATATGATTACTAGAGCTGCTCATAACCTGGAATGTACTCCTTTGGGTTTATTTCAAACAGAATCTTGAAAGGTACACAAGATAATATTTGCTGGCTATGTGAGGAAAGGATTTATAAGTACAGGAAAGCAGACTTGAAGAAAATCTATGTACTCAGCCAATTAAAGATGTCTGAGCTAACTACTTTCCTTAAGTTTAACAATGAAAGAGCAACAATTAATCATCAAGGACAATAAAGAGAAGAGCACCTTATTTAGACATCTGGAAATATGAATAATAAAAGAGATGAACGAGGAATCATAAATGTGGTATTCAGAAACAGTGATAGTGAATGAAAAGTGAAGAAAATAAGGGCATAATTCAAGAGAAAAGTGAAGAAATAGAATGGGATCAGGAAATGATTACAAACAGAGGAAGAGTTAGAAATATTAGATTAAGATTATGCTCATCATTTGCTAATATGGATAATATATTTTAATATAATGTTATAGGGACAGGAGAGCTACAGTCTATGAGGTCATAAAGAGTTGGACACAACTTGGCAACTGAACAACAACAAATATATGATAAAATAATTGTGAACTATAATGAAAATTCCATGTATTTTTGCAAGATTAATTCTGATGCTTGGAAGAAAAACCTGAATTTCTAAAAAATTTAAAATGAATTTTTTAAAAAATAATTTAAGCGTTTGCATGTCATAATAATTGTAAACTGATGATCAGAAAAAATTCTCTCTTCTGGACTTCTGGTTTTGGATTTGGTAAATTTTGCCCATCATGTATTCTCACTTAAATCATATCCACACACTAGGAAACAGATCAAGAAATTTACCTAAACTGCCATTTTGAAACATATATATATATATATTTCATTGAATTTTTACTTCAAAATTATGACATAGCTATTATTAGCCTCATTTTATAGATAAAGGAATATATATATATATTCCTAGACTTTCTATATCTCAGCATATTAAAATTAAAGTTTAAATACAATAATGTAAATAAGCTGCATTGTAGGGAGAGTGTATGGGAGGCAACAACAATAAAAAGTGAAGCAAGAACATAAATTTTTTAAAAATCTGAAAAAATAAAATGCAATAAATGATGTATATCTGAGGCACTGAGTAAGAATTCCCAATTACTTTTATGTTATCTTCCCCATTATTAACACAAAATTGGTTTCACAGAAAATAAATATAACAACAATATAATTCTGAATTATGACTTACAACTAAAAAATTAGAGCAAGCAGGCTGAATCATTGGGGAATTTTTAAATAATTATAAAATAAATGATGATGAAAGAATATTCTACTCTGTATTTATGAGAAGGAAGAGAGAGAAAAGCAAAGAAAGAGGAAAATGAGAGAGAAGGAGAGAAGTAAGGAAATGGAAAGAAAAGTGGATGGAATTTCAAATTCCATCTCGTGCCCTAATAACAAAGTTGTGAGGCTAGGCTCAGTGGCTTCATGAAAAAAACTCAGTTTCCCCCCATTCAACCTCACATAGTTTGATTAGATCTAGAACCAATGTATTAAGTACAAAGAACTCCCACACATATTTCAGTTTAATTAAATAATTCCTTTAAAATGTGATATATTTCCAAAGGAAAGGAAGTATAAAGAAATTACAAGGGGATACCAACGTAGTGAAAGTTATCTTCCTTCTGCAGAATCTCCAGAATCATTTGGCCACTTCTATATGGACACATGTGTAGATATACAGACATAAAGAAAAAATAACAACACAACAGTACAACTAGGAGAACACAAAGTTCAGTGAGCATTCCACATGACCTTTTCACAAGACTCTGCCAACAGTATGATTTTATGTTTTAATGAGCTGGAAAAGTTAAGACAAAATTATAACTAGAATTTATCTCACTCTTTCCCTGAGTTCTGTCTCTCGGAATCCATGAATAATAAATTTATTTGGTCCCTTTGAAATGAAAAACACCATACACCTACCTTGTCTTTCAAAGTAACTTTAAGCTATTTCCAAAACAATTTTATAGAATGCTAAAAATTGAACAAAATGGCATAGAGATGGCTTAATTATTTTGAGTTTACCATTTCTATGTTTGAGCTCAGAAGTCAAAGGCATCTCAGTCAACAGAAAAGAGGTTTAATATTGGTCTGATATTTTTCCCCAGTTCCTCTGGAACAATAAATATCTATAGAGAAACTAGACAATTATGCTTATCTATTTACCTTTGGATATTTTATGTTAAAAGGTCAAGGGCACAGATTTTTTTATACAATCAATACTATCTTCATGCACCCAAACACACCCTAAGCCCCCAGGTAACAAAAGCACACAAAGAGTTTGTAGGCTACTGTTTATGGGGTTGTGTGCAAGTGGTGCTGAATGTTCTGTGGATAAAGAGTTGTGTGTATCAAGTGGAGCATTTTGCTAAGCACAGTTCTCGAGAGTAAAATATTGCACCCTAGAGTAGTGATACGGAGAAGGCAATGACACCCCACTCCCGTACTCTTGCCTGGAAAATCCCATGGATGGAGGACCCTGGTGGGCTGCGGTCCATGGGGTCGCTGAGAGTCAGACACGGCTGAGTGACTTCACTTTCACTTTTCACTTTCATGCATTGGAGAAGGAAATGGCAACCCACTCCAGTGTTTTTGCCTGGAGAATCCCAGGGACGGGGGAGCCTAGTGGGCTGCCATCTCTGGGGTCGCACAGAGTCCGACACGACTGAAGCAACTTAGCAGCAGCAGCAGCAGAGTAGTGATAAGCACTTAGGTTGCACTTAAATCTGGAATTTTAAAGCCATAAAAGAAGAAAATCAAACAAAACGGAAAGAAAGAGAAATGAAAGCATTACAGAAGAAAAGGAAAAGGAGGAGAGAGAAAAAGAAATTTTAAGGGAGGTTATTACAATCTGAATACTGTACAAGACATGGTACAATGGAAAAGAACAAACAGTAATGTTTGTGAGCAAAGGGAAAAAAAGGAGACTTGGGGTGGGGGACAATTATTCTTCTCAATCATTACTTAAAGTGTAAGGGCCTTATTTAGACTAAAATTCCTAACTTTTTGTTCTAACTCATTCATCTGAATAAGAAGCTTCGGTTGGGCATCTGATATTAGTGACTTATGACTTGACCCCTGTTCCTTCACACTAGTCAACCTCTCTCTAAATAAACCATACATTCTGATCTATCCACATTGGTGTGGTTAGTGGCCAGCCCCTCCCATTGAGATTTTCGTTTGTCTATGCTGCCTGAGTGAGAAAACTCACCTAAATTGGGGGCAAAATATAAACAAGCCTTTCTGACTGAAGATCTAAAGCTTTATTTTCCCCTGTGTGTCATAAAATTGTTGATATTTTGATGCTAACTTCCCTCCTTTGATAGAACTGGCTGAACTGGGGTGGAAAAGGCAGAGGTGTTATTGAGTTTACTGTTGTATATGGTGTTAGAGAACATTCTAAATTTTGTTCTCTTACATGTAGCTGTCCAGTTATTTTATTCTCTTACTTGTAAACTGTCCATTTATTAAGATACTGTCTTTTCTCCATTGTAAGTTTTTGCCTCCTCTGTTGTAGATTAATTGACCATAATTGCATGGATTTATTTCTGGGTTCTCTATTCTCTTTTGATGACAATAGTTTTATAGTATAACCTGAAGTTCCAGTGCATGCTGTCTCCAGCTCTGTTCTTTTTCAAGATTTCGGTGGCTATTCAAAGTCTTTTGTGTTCCCACACACATTTTTAAATGATTTGTTCTAGTTCTCTGCAAAAACATTATTGGTAATTTGAGAGGGATTGCATTGAATTTGTAGGTTGCCTTGGATAGTTTTGTCATTTAACAATATTGATTTTTCCAGCTCAAGAGCAAGGCATATCTTCCCATTTCTCTGAATCATCTACAGTTTTCTGTATCAGTATTTTATAATTCTCAGTATATAAGTATTTCAGCTTTTCTGCAAAATAGCCATACAACTTTAAACTTTCCCCAATATTGTATTAGAGTATCACAGTATCAGGGGCTTTGTGATACACTTTCAATGGTTAATTGAGACAATTTCAACATTTGCTCTGTTTAACAGGAATCTTTACATATTCACCATTGAGAATGACAAAAATTATTTCAATTTGCTTTTCAATCATTCCAGAATTAGTCTTCTTCATAATAAAATAGTACAGGGTAAACTCAGGTAATAAAATGTAAGATAAATGTAAAATGATTTTGCCACAATATATACACATATATATAATATGCTCACATGTGTGGGTTTGTGTATTTATTAGCATATCTAATAAACTCAGGACAAACCACAAAGTAGTCACAAAATATTTCTATTATTCTTATATGATATTTTTTATTCTCTGTATCTGTCACTTTCAATTTCTGCCTCTCTCTCTAAATATAAAATATAAAATAAATGGTATATATACATTTCCATGGAAATATATAATGAACATATACGCAACATAGGTTATATGCATTGAATATGTTTCAGTATATTTTTGAAATTTTATGATTACATAGTTAGATCATTATTTTACAAAGCAAGATAAGTGAAAAGCAAATAATTCTTATGATTATCAGAACTCTTGGTTAGAAACCACGCCTAGGGGAAGATATTTAACTTTAATACTCTTATCAACATCTCTCCTGCTGATAATTATGAATATAAGAGCTGATAAATATAGAAATAATTTTGAAAGTCCCAAAGGAATTTTATTCTAACCTGAGCACTTTGACATATCAATGTGGGGATCCAATCAGCTGTAAACACCCAAGTATGTGGAATCCTCAAAAGACACAGAAATTCTATGTAGAGGTGGAAACTGGTTGCTGTAATTCTGACACTCAGAAGTCTCAGTCATGCCCATGAGTCTGGTCTTTGCCCACACTGAGGTGAGTTTTTGAGATTCCCAAAGACTTGCACTTTCCCCAAATGTAAAGTTTTTCATACAAGAAATGCAATATCTTTGAGATGTTGTTGATTAGAAACTCAATATTTCTTTTTGACTCTAAGCATAATAGATGACTGTTTCTCTGGGGACTAAGGAAAGAAACAACATCCCCCTAATTGTGAAATATATTTAAAACTACCTCATGGTTCACTAACGATGAACTACAGACAACAGTGGACTTGAAAGGGAGGAAGACAAAAGTTTTTGCCTTCATTAATAGATATCTATACTCACAACTGCTTCCAGGAGAATGGATTTTGTGGAAAGTAATTGATGAGTATACTTGAGTCTTGGAAGGTAGTGAGAGGAATTCCTGAGTGGCTTCCCTGTAGATACTTTCTTGTTGTTCGGTCGCCACGTGGTGCCTGACTCTTGGGAATCCCACAGAAGTAGCCTGCCAGGCTCCTCTGTCCATGGGAATCTCCAGACAAGAATACTGGAGTGCGTTGCCATTTCCATCTCCAGAGGATCTTCCCGACCCAGGGATTGAACCCTTGTCTCCTGCATAGCAGGTGGATTCTTTACCACTGAGCCACCAGGGAAGCAGAAATCTCATGCAACCCCCCTACCAGGTTTTATACAGTGTCTATGTGAACAAGTCCAGGAACAGGAATCTGGCTATTTCACAGATAAATTCTCTCTCTGTAGATAGCTCTTTTACATAAAGACTGACTTCCTATATAACTTTACACACTTATTCTATCTCTTCTCTAAGATAGTAATAAGAGCAAGCTATTTCTTTCTTCCTCTGTCATCACAAATTAAGCTAGTTATGTCCAGTTAATGCAGTTCTTCAGTTTAGGCAACAGATATAGAATGATTAAACACACAGCTTCAAGGTCAAACAAACCTGGATTTGAATCCTGGCTTTACCAATTTCTAAATTTTTGCTGACATACTTCTCATCAAGTTACCTTGAATTTACATTTCCTCATATATAAAATGAGGATGGTAACATACACCCTAGCCATTGATACAAATTTGAAGGTAGAAGTCAACCTCCATTGGAATATTAGCTCCACAAATGGAGAGGGTTTTTTCTATCTCAGTCATTAATATATCTCTAGAAACTAGAATGATATCAATAAGCCTCTGTTAAATATACACATTTTAGCATATAGCCAGAGAGTTATCTTTATATTATAATTTGTCATGTACATTAATGGCTTATTAGACACCAGTTGGAGGATTAACTTCCATTTACCCATTCTAACACCTCTAATTACGTACTTTTATCACCTCCCTCCTTCTTTAAAAGTCACAAAAATTTTAAAAAGGAAGATGTGAGACTTGTTCAAGTCCATCATGGAGTCTGGGTGTCTATGTCTCTATAAATAAGCACACAATAAAACTTTGCTCTCATATTTTCAGAGATCCATCTACTTTTCCTTTTCCAAATGTATTTTAAGTTTTAAAATATCTCGTGTTATAGCAGAATCACCTGGTAGGGAGGCTATAAAGAGAAAACTCACTGAAGGTAAGTGGAAAGGAACTGGCACTGAATTGACCTGTTCATCTGTTTATGGCTTAATGAGTGTGGAGAGATTGTCTGGTTATATGGTGTTGATGTTTGGAAGAGCCTGAGAATTTGCCACAATCAGTTTTCGTTTACAAGCCAGACAAGCAGAGCAAAAAGTTTTTCCTCCTCTGATATCTTAATATCTTGGTCTTTTCTTTTCAGTCTTGTGGCTTTAGTGCCCTCAAGCTATCTTAGAAAGAGGCAGACATCAGAGGTGGAATCTCACGTATGCCAACTCTCTTGGCAGAAGTTCCAATTGCTACATGCTTACCTGCTACCTGGAATCAGTAAGAACTTGCACAGATTTAGCTGGATGAGATCTCCCTAGATTTCTTTTCAGAGTTGAGACATTTATAATTATTTTTCTAAGATATGAGAGTAAATTTTAATCTTGGAGTTCCTAGTTACTAGCACTTGCTATCTAAAATTCACCTCTCAATCATCTCAATATAATTGAGGTTTTTCAAAATCTCATATTACCTGTCCTGTCCTAAAGTGCACAATGGCACTTGAATTACAGCAGAGCTAAACAGCTCCATTTAATTTACTATATTAATCAGGGCAATTTTGATCACATGTGATGTTTATCCTGAGGTAAGGGGCACTCTTACCTCACCCTAGCTCACCTGACCTCACCTGACCTCACCTGAGGTGTAGGAGACTTAAGAGATGCAGGTTTGATCCCTGGGTCAGAAACATCCCCTGGAGGAGGGCCTGGCAACCCACTCTAGTACTCTTGCCTGGAGAATCCCAGGGACAAAGGAGCCTAGTGGGCTGAAGTCCATAGGGTCAAAAAGAATCAGACATGACAAGCAACTTAGCACACATGCAAGAAATTATAATAATAGTGATAACAACAGCAATACTACTGCTAATATTTTTTGTATAACACTATGTGTTATACACAGTTTTAGCACAACACATAGATTATCTTACTGAGCAATATTGACAACTTTCTGAGCCAGACACAATTATTATTTTCATTTTATATTGAGAAAACAGATATAAAATGGCTAAATAACTCATCAATATCATATTCTAGATAAGAACCAGAGATGGAATATGAATTTAGATAAGGTGACCCCAAGGTACTTAATCAATTATTCTCATTTGAAAAGTCATTTTGGTCATTAAGTCCTCTGCTCACCTCTGAGTTATTTTCTTGTCCAGGAAAGGATCACTTTTAAAGAATGTAATATGCCCTCCTCCTGTCAGCCATTATGTTTGGAACCAACAGCTCCAGTCTAACCCCGAAATTCTTTATCTTGAATGGTATTCCTGGGCTGGAAACTGCACACATCTGGATCTCCCTGCCATTCTGCTTCATGTACATCATTGCTGTTGTGGGCAACTGTGGACTCATCTACCTCATCGGCCATGAGGAGGCCCTGCATCGCCCCATGTACTACTTTCTGGCCCTGCTCTCCTTCACAGATGTCACCCTGTGCACCACCACAGTACCCAACATGCTGTGCATATTCTGGTTCAACCTTAAGGAGATTGACTTCAATGGCTGCCTGGCTCAGATGTTTTTTGTCCACATGTTGACTGGGATGGAGTCTGGGGTGCTCATGCTCATGGCGCTGGACCGCTATGTGGCCATCTGCTACCCCTTACGCTACGCCAGCATTCTCAGCAGTGCTGTCATTGCCAAGGCTGGTCTTGCCACTCTGCTGAGGGGTGTGATGCTCATCTTTCCATTCACTCTCCTTACCAAGCGCCTGCCTTATTGTCGAGGCAACTTCATTCCCCACACATACTGTGACCACATGTCTGTGGCCAAGGTGTCCTGTGGCAAAGTCAAGGTCAATGCTGTTTATGGTTTGATGGTTGCTCTCCTCATTGGTGTGTTTGACATGAGCTGTATTGCAGTGTCTTACACTATGATCTTGCAAGCTGTGGTGAGCCTGTCATCCACAGATGCTCGCCACAAAGCCTTCAGCACCTGTACGTCACATATCTGTGCTATTGTGATCACTTATATACCAGCTTTTTTCACTTTTTTCACCCACCGTTTTGGAGGACACAGTATCCCTCACCACATACATATCATTGTGGCCAACCTTTATCTGCTACTGCCTCCTACAATGAACCCAATTGTTTATGGTATCAAGACCAAACAGATTCGTGAGGGTGTAATCAAATTTTTACTTGGAGAGAAGTTTGTTTTTACCCAAGACACATAAATCTTAAAATAGATTGGGGTGGGTGATAAGGGGGGTAAAACAGAATGAAGAAGAAATTTGTAAAAGATGTGAGTAAATTTTTAAAAGAAGCAAATTTGTAAAAGCTGTGAAACGTTTGTAAAAAAAAAAAATAGTATTAAAGATTAAGTCCTCCAGTAGATAGATTCTTTGAAACCTTTTCAAGTATACATTATGGAATTTTTTGTCTGTGTAGAGTTCTACCAAAAAAGAAAATGCAGAATAAAGAAGTAACATACTCATTTCTTATAGATTTTATATTTTACATAAGGGTTAATAGACTCATGACATGTGAACAGATAGGTAAGAAAATGAAAACACAGGCTTAATGTCAATACAAGCGTTGTGTGTAAGAACAAGAAGCTGTGGTGGTGTGTAGCAAGCACATCCTCTCCATAAAGGACAGATTCTACTCAAATCAAGCACATTATTGCTATGGGGTTATGTGGGCCAAGGATTAAATACTTTCCAGTGTTTTTTTAAGCAAACTAAATTCAAATGTTCTATGAAATCTCCCAATTTTAACTATCAACTAAATATTTTAAAATATTTTTCATTTTATACATATCTAAGTTTTCTATTTTTTTCATTTCATCAGTTTGGATCCATCTGTTCAAAATACACCTAAAAATATAGTTGTGATATTATCAGTCAAGCAAGCAAAGGCACTTGTTTAATTTCTAGTATATGTAATAATTCATTCACTCACTAATTTTTTTTCAAGATACTTATTAAGGTCATATTGTGGGTCACACCTTGGGTTTAATGAAAGAAAGGCAGAACTGAGTATGATGTAATCCCTGGCCTCAAGGTGCTTGGAAGCTAGATTTTAGCCAGGGATTGTGAGAGGAAACAAATGTGAAAGAGAAGACATGATACAAAGTGGATTCAATATGGAGAGAGAAAAAGATCAGTGCAGAAGAGTTGGGAAACACATTAATTTTTGATTTGAAGAGTTCCAAAGAATAAATTTTGGGTCTTAATGTCTAATTACAAGACTTTGACAGCCTTTAATCTCTCTAAATCTCAGCTTCCATGCTTTTTAATCAAATGATGGTAGTGGTTTAAATGGCAGAGAAAATTTTATGTAGAATTTTTCTTTTCATGCCATAAAAATAATTTTATTTCACTAATTCAGGAATTAGGTGATCAATTATTTCATCCATTGATGCGAGCATGGTTGCTTTCCTGTCCTGAATCCATCGTGTCCCTCAATGCCAGCTCTTAATAGTCTAGGTATTTCTTTACTCTTATATAGGCTATATTGACAGGATGTCTAGAAGGACTGACAGTCAAATCCAAGTTGTCCGGTAAGACTTATGCCAATTTTACCTTGTAAGTACATTGTTCATGCTCATTAATTTATAAACAACTGCAGATGTGACCAGTAGTTCAACTTTTTTAGACATTATCTTACACAAGTAATCCAAGTTGCCAATAAGAGTAACAATGTCATTAGTAAAGATTTAAGCCAGATTCTCCTTAACCAAACTATTTTACTAGTATTTTACCTAAACTGAGAAAAGGATCATTCAGAGTAGAAATTTGACTCTTCTTATGTTTCATAAGATTGGTTATATTAGAAGACTCATCAGCTTTAAAGACACAACATTCAGTACATATTATTCAGTACGTAAGTCCCACCCTTGGGAAGCTGAGGGACATGTGATTCTGTAGGACCACTTTTGTCATCATGGAGACTTCAAATTTACCAAGTTAATGGCTTGATTACTATCATTCAAAGCTTGCTGAGTAAATTTTGTTAAAGCCTCTCTGTGATCAATGACATCCTTCATTCCACGTAAAGCAGCCTGGTGACCACTAGAAAACTTATTGGACCCAGTGTGATACATTAAAAGTAGATTGGCAGGGTCAATTTCAAGGCCACCCATAGTCAAACCTGAGTGAGTGAATGAAAATTGCTCAGTCATGTCCAACTCTTTGTGACTCCATGGACTAGTCCTTGGAATTCTCCAGGCCAGAATACTGGAGTGGGTAGCCTTTCCCTTCTCCAGGGGATCTTCCCAACTCAAGAATTGAACCCAGGTCTCCTGAATTGCAGGCAGGTTCTTTACCAGCTGAGCCACAAGGGAAGCCCAAGAATATTGGAGTGGGTAGCCTATCCCTTCTCCAGTGGAGATGGGAATCAAACCAGGGTCTCCTGCATTGCAGGCAGATTCTTTACCAACTGAGCCATCAGGGAAGCTCTATCAGGCAAACCTGAGTGCAAAGGAACCCAATTGTGCATCTTCCTACCAACCTGGGGTTAGCCAAGACCATAAGTTTGTTCCACAAATCCACTGGGTCCTGTTAAAAGCTACTGAGTATTTTCCTGGCCATCTCAATCAGTTACAAAACAATTACTGAATCTGAAAGGTAATGATATATCCAGTGTTCATAAGGCACACAGCTCAATTTCCTAGTGTTATTAGGCTGATTATCCTTAAAATGATTTAGCTATTCCCAACATGAGGACCTTTAAACTTAAATGACCATTGCTTGTTGTTAGCCATGTAAATTCATTTCATAATTGAGGAAGTGGCCCTTCTAATAACAGGGAAGTTATATTCTTTGACTGTAATTTAGCTCTTTGCTCTAATGGAGTCTGTGTAACTTTAAAGAAAGCTCCCATTTATGGCAACTATGATTGATCAACAACACAAAAGGGTCTTATTTAGTAATACCAATAGTGATCAGAACAGAACTATAACTTCCTTCTGTTAAACTTCCTAAAGGGCCATCCAACTAGAACAATGAAGAAGACAGATCAACCTAGGTAACCTAGGAGTACTAGAAATTGGCCACTAAAGTTGATCTGGTTTTTCATACTTGAATATGACTGATCCCAAGAGAAAAGTACATTTATTTATAAGCAAAAGTGTGAACAATCATCAAGATAATCATATACAGACCCGGTCCAGCATTTTGGGTCAGCTGTCTACTTCAGATGTTCTCTTCTTCTTGTCTATGAATTGCAATCCATTCAGGAGAAGAGTCCTNAAGTACATTTATTTATAAGCAAAAGTGTGAACAATCATCAAGATAATCATATACAGACCCGGTCCAGCATTTTGGGTCAGCTGTCTACTTCAGATGTTCTCTTCTTCTTGTCTATGAATTGCAATCCATTCAGGAGAAGAGTCCTAATATGATTCCTTTCAATGTGGCTGTAAAAAGTCTTTTATCTGATATCTTTTCCAATGTGCATAATCTCCGGGTTTCAGATCATGGGGCATCTAATCTTCATCTAAAGGTAGATTACTGTGGTAAACTGATAAGGCTGCTGGGAAACCCTGTAAGCAAGATACCAAGTCATTTTTCCAAGAGTTTTCACAGGTCCATAAATTTACTTTAGTTTTTTAAAGCAGTTTGATCATATCTGATTTTATGGATATTCACAAATATAATATTTGAATCAACATCATAGTAATATAACCAATATTTCCAGTTATGTCTGTATAAAGAGACACCCTTAATGAACTTATGCAAGTAACTATATTACTAAAAATAAAAATGCTCACTAAGAGTTTCCAAATTCTGGCTGAATTAGGTAAATAGAAAAATAAATATTTCAATTCTGCTTATAAAAGTACAATTTACTAAATTTCTGTAAGTCGTAATTAGTTTAAGGGGAAAGATTTCCTAATATACAGAAAGCAAAAATTAATTCAGTAATTCTTTAGGCAAAAGACATAAAACCTATGACCTTCTTCATTAGTTCACACAGTCCTAATTAATTCTTGATCTTAATCTTTTGTCAACAGTTTTTTTTTATGAAGTCATCAGAGTTTCCATTAGAATTCTTTAATTTCTTGCCCAATTCAGTGTCATGATCTAAAATTTATCAGAAATGTGTCATTGTCTAAAAGTCCTTTGTATGAATCTTCTTGAAAATGAAGTATTTTTACAAAAACATTGGCGACAACAATAATTGTCAATAAATGACAAAGACTTTGCAGGTCATGGTTAAAGATCTGATTACAATGCAAGTGAGAAAGAAATTTGGTTATTTTTGTGACATATAATACTTTATGATAATAACTAGAATTATGAAAGATAATATGCTAGGACATACACAAACTTTAGAAATTTAATATTATATAAGTTCTAGGACATTTAAATTATGACATTTACTCATATAATATAACTTAATGAAGTTTAGCACCACTCATTTAACAGTGTTTCCATGCAATTTAATATACCAAGTAACCCAAATTAATTTAATATCTCTTCACACATTTGAGAACCCCTCCAAAGCATTCCAAAGCATTCCAAAGCTATTTAGATATCAGAAGAAATTTAATTAAAATCTGACCTTTGAAAAGTTTGTAAGAAGTATACAAAACAGTCTTCAAGAGATTTTAAAACACTTGGTCAAGAAGGATCATAGGCTATTGTGAAACAGCACTTATTCACTTAATCAAAATGACAATAAAAATTTTAAAGGTAAATGCGGAAAGTTACAACAGATTACTTAAAGGTAAAGAAATTTATAATCCATTATCTAAAGCAGATCAGCCCTGGGTGTTCTTTGGAAGGAATGATGCTAAAGCTGAAACTCCAGTACTTTGGCCACCTCCATGCAAAGAGTTGACTCATTGGAAAAGACTCTTGATGCTGGGAGGGATTGGGGGCAGGAGGAGAAGGGGAAGACCGAGGATGAGATGGCTGGATGGCATCACCGACTCTATGGACGTGAGTTTGATTGAACTCCGGGAGTTGGTGATGGACAGGGAGGCCTGGCGTGCTGCGATTCATGGGGTCGCAAAGAGTCGGACACGGCTGAGCGACTGAATTGAACTGAACTGAAATGAAAGCAGATCAGCCTTCCAAGAAAACTTTGTTCTCTTAACAGAGACAGAAAATCAAATTCGGATTTTGCTCCAAATTATTTTTAATAACAAAAGTCATTTACTCAATTAAATTCAACCTAATTTTAGCCAGTCCTTGTTCTTAGTTGTTTGGTCGTGTCGGACTCTTTGTGACCCCATCGACTCTAGCCCACCAGGCTCCTCTGTCCATGGCGATTCTCAGGCAAGAATACTGGAGTGTGCTACCAAGCTGGTCCTTATCATACACTAAATTTTTTCCTCAGGGTTCTTTTTCCAAAAACTTCCCAAAACTTCCTGTATTCATATTATTTTCCCCTTATTTTTTTTCATATTGAAAAACAACCAAATTTGGGATGAAATTACTTTTTCTTCCCTTAAGATACATTTCCACTCTCATACCTTATTCGCATACCTTATTTTACTGAAAACATACATCCTACTTTATTTGCATACTGAAATATTTTTATTTCTTTATAACTTTAGTGACATATATCTATATATATTTCCATCTTTAACCTTAAAACCTTAAACTTTAGCAAAAACCAAGAAGCAGGTAACTGTGAAATGTTTGTCATATCAGTATTTCCCAATTGACAAGCTTATGAATATATTCTGTAAACTCTAGAAACATTCATTTTCTCATAATATAGCTTTTTTTCAATGTAGCACAAGATGTGTGTCCAGCCAACTTAAACATTTTTAGTTTTCCTCTAATAAGACAAAGGTAGGTAAACTTAAGACTTGTTTAGAGATTAATACTTCAGTGCTTTATCTTTTTGGAAATGATAACTGTTATTCAATGAATTAACATTATTTAACTTAACTTACAAAAACTCTAAAGTTACAAGTTACTGAAAGTCTATAGAAACTATTTTTAGATAGACAAAACATAATTATTCTTAAAACATTTGCCTAAAAACTCGTATTTCATTTACATTTAATTTACTTAAAAGTTTCTTTTAAGTGTCTTTTAATTTTTCTTGCTGACAAACTTTTATAATAGAAATAATAAGATCTCACTGGCTTACAGTAAGTCTAAGTATAATAAGATTATTATACTTAATATTGATGACTATACAGATAGGTCTGTATTAAACCAACAAACTTAAACTAAATCTAATACAAGTTTTCATATGATATTGAATTTTTCTCTGATCACATGAACTTGAAATTCATTTGGGTTAGCTTTTTTTTTTTTTTAACATGTATGTGGGAATTAAAATTAAATTTCCTTTAAGCCTACTCAACAGAGCTCATTTACAAGTTTTCCACAGTGACTGAACCAATTTACATCTCCACACACAATGTACCGGGGTTGCCTTTTCTTCATATCCTCACCAACATCTGCTATTTGTGTCTTTTTGATGATAGACATTCTGATAGTTTATGGTGATATCTCATTGTGATTTTGATTTGCATTTCCCTAATGATTCAGAATGTTGAGCATTGTTTCATGTGTCTGTTGGCCATCTTCATTTCCTCTTTGAAAAAAATGTCTATTCAGGTCTTCTGATCTTTTTTAAATGATTTATTTGGAGAGGGGACATTGAGTTGTATGACATGTTTATGTATTTTAGATGTTAATCCCTTATAGGTCATATCAAATATTTTCCCCATTCAGTAGATTGTCTTTTAATTTTTCAATGGTTTCCTTTGCTTTGCAAAAACTTTTAACTCTAGATAGGTCTCATTTTTTTTAATTTGTAATGCTTTTATTTCTTTTGCTTTGGAGACAGATAGAAGAAAATATTGCTACAATTTATGTCAAAGAGTGTTCTGCCTATGTTTTCCTCTAGGAGTTTCATTATTTCTAGTCTTACATTTAGATCTTTAATGAATTTTGAGTTTATTTTTGTATATGATGTTAGAAAATGTTCTAATTTAATTCTTTTACATGTAGCTATCCAATTTTCCCATCATCACTTATTGAAGAGAATCTGTTGCATTTCTATATACTAATAACAAACTGTAAGAAATAGAAATTCAGAAATAATCCCATTTACCATCACATCAAAAGGATAAAGTACCTAGGAATAAACCTAGCTAAGGAAACAAAAGACCTATACTTGGAAAATTATAAGACATGAATGAAAGAAATTGAAAACAATACAAAGAGATGAAAAGATATACCATACTCTTGGGTTGAAGGAATCGTTAAAATAATCATGTCACTCAAGGCAAGCCACAGATTCAAGGCAATCCCTATCAAAATACCAAAAGCATTTTTCAAAGAACTAGAACAAATAACTTTAAAATTTGTGTGGAAACATATAAGGCCCTAAATAGCTAAAACAATCTTGAGAAAGAAGAACAGAGCTGAAGGAATCATGCTTCTTGACTTCAAGCTACACTACAAAGCTACAGTAATCAAAACACTATAATACTGGCACAAAACAGAAATATAAATCAATGGAACAGAACAGAGAACCCAGTAATAAACCTACACACTTATGATCAATTAATCTACAACAAAGGGGGAAAGATATCCAGTGGAGAAAAGACTTCCTCTATCCTATTCTTAATCTCAAGATAGTATATAAGCCTCAGTTGGTTAACTGCCTTTGAGTTTCATATTTTTGTGAGGCTCCTATACATACAAAATTTGTTTCCATCCTATTCACCTGTCATATGTCAACTTAATTCTAGACCAGTCAAAGACTCTATTAGGGAAGAAAGAAAAAGTTTTCCATCCCTACAGTTCATTTGTTTGTTCACTCCACAAATAGATGTTGCATACCTATGAGATATCACATACTGTTACGAGCCTGCAAGATATTTTAGTGAACAAAATAGAGTCCTACCCATGTGAACTGCTTACTGCAGACTTATTAGCCTTCTGTAAGATGAGATTTTAGAGATCAATGAGTTTTCATTTTTCTCTTTAATAGCCAAGAATTCCCTTGAATTTAGGTGAATTTTCATTCTAAATTATTCATTGCCTAACTTTTGCATAGGCATAACTTAGACAACTATTAAATAAATATTCTTTGAAATAAAATTTACAAATCAAAAAATTAAAAATTATAAAGCATAAAATATGAGTAGGGTTTCCATGGTGGCTCAGATAGTAAAGAATCTGCCTGCAATGCAAGAGACCCAGGTTCGCTCACTGGGTCAGGAAGATCTCCTGGAGAAGGGAATGGCCGCCCACTCCAGTATTGTTGCCTGGAGAATTCAGCCTGGCAGGCTACAGTCCATGGGTTCACAAATAGCTAGACATGACTGAACGACTAATACATGCAAATGTAGATTACTTTTGAAAGCACAGAATAAATACTAATACTAGATTAACATCTGAAGAAAAGAAATAAAAAACTGGGATTCCAAAATTAAAGGAATTTTTTTTGCATAGTTTTCTAAACCAAGGGTTGGCAACATTTTCTATAAATGGCAATATAGTACTTAATTTAGGTTCTTCAAGCAAGATGTAAGAATATTATGTAGTTATTTATACAAAATAGAAAACAAATGTCGACAATTTTTACTGACAAAATTCAAAACAGTAAAAATTATCTAGTACGTTTTGTTGGTAATTCAGATCTGCTAGTGAAGAAAGAGAGTCCTGTTTTTGTGGTAACATTGCAGTTACATAGGGTTCAAGATTACTGCTTCCACTCAATAAAACTGATTGTAAATGATCATCTGTTAAAGCTGATTTATGAGATTTGAAAAGTTCTTTTACAAAGATAGATACCATCAAATACTGATATAAGTTCCTTAGCATACAGTTTTAATGGAGCATGTTTATCACTTGGAAAGGCACTTGTAGAATCGAATTAGATTTTAATGTTGATATTTGCCTTTTAGCATTTCACTATATTAGAGATCAATCACTTTCAGCTGAAGGTTAGATGTTAATTTTCTTTAACTCCTTTCTCCATTTTCAAAAAGCCCTATTCTATTCTCAGAAATCATCAAGTTTCCTGTCCCCTATGTATCTTGTAATTTTTTTTAAGTAAAATCCACCTAATCCTCATCCCACTCCTGCTTCTAGATAGAGGATAATGATGAGTTTTGAGTTCTATAATGGAAAAGATAATATATGTGGGATAGGAAATTGTCTATTGTCAGAATTCTGTATATGTCAACTCAATTATTAAGAATGCATATTTTTCACAATGAATAATTATAACCATATTTTTTAAGTGGTAAGATTGTTCACTTCTCCCCAGTAATTTCAGTCACAATCCATTGTAAACATGGGTGAGTGTGTTAACTCTGTCATACAATGATTGAAGTACATGCATTTCCTAAACTTTATCCCATGTGCATTTATTTTTTTCAGGGTCACAAAATGTGATTTATCTGGGATAAGACTTGGGAATTTTAGTTTCTAATTATAATTATCTTTTCTCCTGCTTAGATATATCCAGTCAGCTCACTACACACTAGGCTAAATTTACATAATGATGCTAATATTCACATATTATGCCTTTTACACCAAATCACAGCTCTGAAACCTAGAAGTCATTGACTTGCATTAACTTTGAGATGGCGTATTTTCCATGCAGTCATATAACTTAAATGTCTATATGGTAAATGATGTCATGAGAGGGGAGTTGGAGTCCCCAGAGTTATAAACTCTGAGTCTAAAACACTGAATGCTTTGGTACTGGCACAAAGACAGAAATATAGATCAATGGAACAAAATAGAAAGCCCAGAGAAAAACCCACGCACCTATGGACACCTTATCTTTGACAAAGGAGGCAAGAATAATACAATGGATTAAAGACAATCTCTTTAACTAGTGGTGCTGGGAAAACTGGTCAATCACTTGTAAAGGAATGAAACTAGAACACTTTCTAACACCATACACAAAAATAAACTCAAAATGGATTAAAGATCTAAATGTAAGACCAGAAACTATAAAACTCCTAGAGAACAGAGGCAAAACACTCTCTGACATAAATCACAGCAGGATCCTCTATGACCCACCTCCCAGAATACTGGAAATAAAAGCAAAAATAAACAAATGGGACCTAATTAAACTTAAAAGATTCTGCACATCAAAGGAAACTATAAGCAAGGTGAAAAGACAGCCTTCAGAATGGGAGAAAATAATAGCAAATGAAGCAATTGACAAAGAACTAATCTCAAAAATATATAAGCAACTCCTGCAGCTCAATTCCAGAAAAACAAATGACCCAATCAAAAAATGGGCCAAAGAACTACACAGACATTTCTCTAAAGAAGACATACAGATGGCTAACAAACACATGAGAAGATGCTCAGCATCACTCATTATCAGTTCTGTTCAGTTCAGTCGCTCAGTCATGTCCAACTCTTTGCAACCCCATGAATCACAGCACGCCAGGCCTCCCTGTTCATCACCATCTCCCGGAGTTCACTCAGACTCATGTCCATCAAGTCTGTGATGCCATCCAGCCATCTCATCCTTGGTCGTCCCCTTCTCCTTCTGCCCC
>SJYX01016281.1:237311-279072 GCA_006410675.1 Oreotragus oreotragus
CCTGATACTGGGAAAGATTGAAGGTGGGAGGAGGAGGGGATGACTGAAGATGAGATGGTTGGATGGCATCACCAATTCAATGGACATGAGTTTGAGTAAGCTCCAGGAGTTGGTGATGGACAGGAAAGCCTGGCGTCCAGCAGTCCATGGGGTTGCAAAGAGTCAGACATGACTGTGTCACTGAACTGAACTGGAGACTTATCATATATGGCCTTTACTATGTTGAAATAGGTTCCTTCTATGCTCATTTTTTGAAGAGTTTTCATCACAAATGGGTGCTGGATTTTGTCAAAGGCTTTTTCTGCATCTATTGAGATTATCATATGTTTTTTATCTTTCAAATTGTTAATATGGTGTATCTCATTGATTGATTTGCACATACTGAGGAATCCTTGCATCCGTGGAATAAACCCAATTTGATCATGGTGTATGAGCTTTTTGATGTGAATTTTAGCAACTGAATTCTGTTTGCTAAAATTCTGTTGAGGATTTTTGCATCTGTGTTGATCAGTGAAAATTGATCGGTTTTCTTTTTTTGTGTTGCTTTTGGTATCAGGGTGATGGTGGCCTCATAGAATGAGTTTGGAAGTGTTCCTTCCCCTGCAATTTTTTGAAAGAATTTTAGACTGATGATAGGCATTAACTCTTCTCTAAATGTTTGATAGAATTCTCCTGTGAAGCCATCTTGTCCTGGGTTTTTGTTTGTTGGGAGATTTTTGATCACAGTTTCAATTTCAGTGATTGTAGTTATGTTGCTCATAATTTCTATTTCTTCCTGGTTCAGTCTTGGAAGATTGAACTTTTCTAAGAATCTGTCCATTTCTTCCAGGTTATCCATTTTATTGCCTTGTAGTTGTTCGTAATGGTCTCTTGTAATTTTTTGTATTTCTGCATTGTCTGTTGTAACCTCTCCTTTTTCAGCCTTAATTTTGTTGATTCTTCTCTTTTTTTCTTGATTAGTTTGGCTAAGGTTTGTCCATTTTTTTAATCTTCTGAAAGAACCAGCTTTTAATTTTATTAATCTTTACTATTGCTTCTTTCACTCCTTTTCATTTATATCTGCTCAGATCTTTATGATTTCTTTCCTTCTACTAATTTGGGGGGTTTTTTGTTCTTTTTTTTCAGTTGTTTTCAGTGTAAAGTTAGGTTGTCTATTCAATGTTTTTTTGTTTCTTGAGGTAGGATTGTATTGCTATAAACTTTGCTCTTAGAACTGCTTTTGCTGTATTCCATAGGTTTTGACTTGTCGTGTTTTCATTGTCATTTGTTTTTAGAAATTTTATTTCCCTTTTGATTTCTTCAGTAACCTGTTGGTTATTTTAAAAAGTATTGTTAGTCTCCATGTGTTTGTGTTTCTTACAGTTTTTTTCTTGTAATTGAAACCTAGTCTCATATGTTGTGATCAGAGAAGATGCTCGATACAATTTTAATTTTCTTAAATTTACTGATCTTGATTTGTGACCCAAGAAGTAGTCCATCCTGGAGAATGTTCCATGTACACTTTAGAAGAAGATGTATTCTTCTGTATTTGGATGGAATGTCCTGAAGATGTCAATGAAAGCCATCTCACCTAATGTATCATTTAAGACTTCTGTTTCCTTATTAACTTTCTGTTTTGATGATCTGCACATTGGTGTGAGTGTGATGTTAAAGTCTCCTGCTATTATAATGCTACTATCAATTTCTTCTTTTATGTCTGTTAGTGTTTTTCTTGGGAGAAGGCAATGGCACCCCACTCCAGTACTCTTGCCTGGAAAATCCCATGGATGGAGGAGCCTGGTAGGCTGCAGGCAGTCCATGGGGTCGCCAAGAGTCGGACACGACTGAGTGACTTCACTTTCACTTTTCACTTTCATGCATTGGAAAAGGAAATGGCAACCCACTCCAGTGTTCTTGCCTGGAGAATCCCAGGGACGGGGGAGCTGTCTATGGGGTCGCACAAAGTCGGACACGACTGAAGTGACTTAGCAGCAGCAGTGTTTTTCTTATGTATTAATGTGCTCCTATGTTGGGTGCATAAATATTTACAATTGTTATGTCTTCCTTTTGGGCTGATCCCTTGATCATTATGTAGTGTCCTTCCTTATTTCTTATCATCTTGTTTATTTTAAGGTCTATTTTGTCTGATATTAGGATTGCTACTCCAGCTTTCTTTTGCTTCCCATTTGCATGGAATATATATTTTTTATTCTCTCACTTTCAATCTATATGTGTCTTGAAGTCTGAAGTGGGTTTCTTGTAGACAGCATATATATGGGTCTTGTTTTTGTATCCATTCAGCTAGTCTGTGTCTTTTGGTTGGAGCATTTAATCCATTTAGATTAAAAGTAATTATTGATATATAAGTTCTTATTGCCATTTTTTTAAATTGTTTGGGGTTGATTTTGTAGATCGTATTTTCTGTTGTATTTCTTAAGTATAGAAGTCCCTTTAATTTGTTGTAAAGCTGGTTTGGTGGTACTGAATTCTGACGTTCGCTTGTCTGAAAAGCTTTTTATTTCTCCATCATTTTGAATGAGATCCTTGCCTGATATAGTAATCTTGGTTGTAGATTTTTTCTTTTCAGTACTTACATATATAAATATATCTTGCCATTTTCCTTCTGGTCTGCTGAGTTTCTGCTGAAAGATCAGCTGTTAAACATATGGGGTTTCCCTTGTGTGTTACTTGTTGCTTCTCCCTGACTGTTTTTAATATTCTTTCTTTGAGTTTAGTCTTTGTTAGTTTGATTAGTATGTGTCTTGGAGTGTTTCTCCTTGGGTTTATCCTGTATTGGACTCTTCATGCCTCTTGGAGTTCATTGACTATTTCTTTTTCCATGTTGGGGATATTTTCAACTATAATCTCTTCAAAAAATTTCTCATACCCTTTCTTTTTCTCTTCTTCTGGGACCTCTAGAATTCAAATGTCGGTGTGTTTGATAGTGTCCTAGAGGTCTCTGAGACTATCCTAAGTTCTTTTCATTCTTCTTGCTTTATTCTGCTCTTCAGAAGTTATTTCCACCATTTTATCTTCCAGCTCACTGATTCGTTCTTCTGCTTCAGATATTCTGCTACTGCTTCCTTCTAGAGTATTGTTAATTTCAGTAATTGTTTGTCTCTGTAGGTTTACTCTTTAATTCTTCCAGGTCTTTGTTATTTGATTCTTGCATTTTCTCCCTTTTGCCTTCAAGGTTTTTGATCAACTTTACTATCATGATTCTGAATTCTTTTTCAGGTAGTTTACCTCTTTCCTCTTTATTTATTTGGACTTCTGTGTTTGTGCCTTCGTCTGTGTAGTGTTTCTCTGCCTTTTCATTATTATTATTTTTTAACTTATTGTGTTTGAGGTCTCCTTTTCCCAGGCTTCAAGGTCAAATTCCTTCTTCCTTTTGGTTTCTGCCCTCCTAAAAATAGTCCAGTGGTTTGTGTAAGCTTACTATTGGGTGAGATTTGTGTTGAGTTTTTGTTTTTGTTTGTTTTTCCTCTGATGGGAAAGGCTGAGTGAGGTGGTAATGCTGTCTGCTGATGACTGGGTTTGTAGTTTTGCTTTGTTAGTGGTTTAGATGAGGCGTCTTGCACAGGGTGCTACTGGTGGTTGGGTGATGCAGGGTCTAGTATTCAAGTGGTTTCCTTTGTGTGAGTTCTCACTGTTTAATACTCCCAGGGTTAGTTCTTTGGTAGTCTAGGGTCTTGGAGTCAGTGTTCCCAGTCCAAAAGCTCAGGACTTGATCTCTGGTCAGGAATGAATATTCCACAAGTGTTTTGTTATGGCACTAAGTGAGATTAAAACAAATGGCAGTTACAAAATCAGGCAAGTAATAATTAGAATAATGGAATATACACATATGCATATACACCCATAAGCAAAATCAAAACAGTCCAACAAAAATAAAGTACAATAGATTGACCCAGCAAAGAAAGGAAACCAACATTTATATCTACCAGTTAAGAACAAAATTAACTAAAGCACAAACTGAAAAACAAAACTAAAGAAAGATGCCAAGTGGGAAATAAAGCAATGAAAACAAAAGTAACAAATAAGTGGAGAGGAAAGGAAACAAAGAAAAGAAGGAAAGATCAGATATGCAAAGTTAAATAGAGGTAGATAAAGATTTATATACATTAAACATTAACTGCAAGGGGGAAAGAACAGTAGGAAAAGCAAATAAAGAAATAAATGTAGAAAAAATAGTAATAAGCCTAAAAAATTAAAATTAAAAATGAGAAATTTAAAAAAGGAAAACTCCACAGAACTGCAAAAGCCCAATGTAGAGGCAGAGGTTTATAACAATAAAAAATGTGACAGCAAGAAAAAGCTAAAAAGCTTACTTAGAGTTCATAGTGCCAATAAAATCCACAACTAAAAAGAGGTGGGGAGAGGGAAAAAAAGAAAGAAAAAAATTCCAAAGAACATACAGAACAAGTCAAAACATAAGAATAATAAAAATTTTTCTTGAGTTACTTCTGTCAGAGTCCTTTCCCTCGCTGGGAGTCAGTCCACCTCACCTCTCCAGGATGCCCTCCAACACCGTGCTGGTCTCAGGACCTGCTGTGGGGGCTGCTCAGATTCTAATCTGGCCCTACTCCTGTGTGTTCTTGCCTCCAGTGTCCACAGCTGTCAGAACTAGTGCGTTTTCTTTTGTGGGCTCTCACAGTGTCCTTTTTATATATTCCATAGACACAGAGTCTGCCTCGTTGATTGTGTGGATTTAATCTGCAGCTTGTACAGCTGGTTGGAAGGTTTTGAGTCTTCTTCCTTAGCCACATTGCCCCTGGCTTTCAACTGTGGTTTTATTTCCACCTCTGCAGGTGGGTTGTCCACTGAGTTTGCTCTTGAGGCTACCCTGGAGGACTTGGGTTTGCCCAAGTGAAGGCCAGGTGTGGAGATGGTGCAGCTGGGGAGAGAGAGTCTATGGTGACGACTTCATCCCCTACCCGTGACTCAGCAGTATTCCCTTGCTTCCGTGGCTGCCTGGCTTTCCTCCACAGGCATTTCCTACCACAGTCTCCTCCCTCACATCCCCTCGATCTGTCCCTCTGCAGTCAACAGTGGCCCTCACCCTGGGATTGCTCCACAATCTCTAAAATCCAGCTCCCAGCCACTGTGCCTTCTAGGGAACCTGCATCCCTGTCTTCTGAAGTATGTGTGGCTGCAGCAAGGACTGTCTGACTCTCATTCTATTTAAGCTGCCACAGATCAGCTGTTTCACTCTCAGCCTTAAACGTTTCTCTTCTAATTCAGAGAATTGTCCCAATGTGGTTATCGGACCCCTGCTTCAGTTCCCCCACCTGCTGAGCACTGGTCCAGTCCTACTAACACTCCTGTTTTCCCCTCTAGTTCCTTCATCCTACTTTGGTTCTATACATTCTTCTCCATTGGTCAAGTACTCCTGTCTGTTCTCCGCTGGTGTTCCGCATGCACTTCTGTGTATGAAGCTGTATTCCTGATGTATCATGGAGAGAGATATACTCCATGTCCACCTATTCCTCTGCCATCTTCGACAGTAAATTATTTTGTTCTCTGCTATTCCTTCCTCCTAAACTATTTTTCCATGTTCACTGACTTCTCAAATTTCCATTTCACATTTATTTACCTGTATCCACTCACACGTGGGTACATGTGTATCCACATGTTTTACGCCAACCACTCTTTTGTCCTTATTGGGTAAATCTACTTATCCATGGTGTAATCTAGACTCTGGGAGTGTAATACATGTTGGTCATCTCAACAAAAAAAAAGGACAAGGAGCTTAGACATCATGAGATGGCATGTCTGAAATCTGAATACCGACATGGAAGACTAAGGCTGCTACTTTCAGTCACAATGATGTTAGATCCCAAGAGGAGGGAATGCTGGATCTCTGTGAGTTCAGAGTGTGTATAGTAAAGAAACTATTACTGCTCCAATCTCCATGAAATTCCATGAATTAGCACAATTCTAGAAGATCTGGCATGTGTACTCCAGAAGACCTGGACTCCTCTTCACAGAATTCAGTACCATGTTTACAGGCCATGGCATTAGCATTTTATATTCATTATTATTCCAGGCTATATCACACATTCTAATTATATCATCTTCCTTCTGTTTTGGTAAATCAAAGCCAATAGCTTTTAAGAGTTTAATGCCGCTAGGCCAAATTTAGGGGTAGAGTCTGCGGAACTGGGTAGAGTGGACACTAGAAATGCAGGTGGTAACCGTAGACCTCCTGGCACACAAATACAGTCACAGGAGGATTAACTTTTTTTTTTTTTTTTTTTTTAGAAGAGTGACCTTCTAGACCCTAGGGATTAACAGTTCTGTGTGAGATGGATTGGGGGTTGGGACTAATTGCAGCACAAGTATAAACTTTCCCTATAGTTATGACAATTATATAAAGTCAGATGGGGAGATATTGCTGTAATCTGATCCTGACAGGATCATGTATATGGAACACGGACATGGCTAAGGCAGGTGGTGCTGCTCAAGGCTGGGCCCTAGGAGTAAGGAATTGCCAGACATGAGGGACATGAGTTCTGACAAATATTGACAAACAATGATCCCCTGAATAGGACTGGAGCTATAAGGAACAAAGAAGCATAAGGTAGGTGTTGCTGGAATATTTTGGTAGGGGTAGGGTAAAGTCTTCCACTTTGTTTTTTTTTAATCTCAGTTTTTCTTAAAAGCATAGACCAAAAAGGATATTTTAAAATAGGACACAATCTTTTTCCTCCTGTCCAGAATTTTTAGTCAGTTCTACAGATGTTTCAATAGAAAGTTTGGTTTAAAAAAAAAAAAAGAAAAGAAAACGTTGAATGTAATGACTTTCTTGGTCTATCCATCTTGAGTGAGTCTTGCCTAGCTGAGGTGTTCAGAGAACCTCCCAAGCAGATTCCCCTAGCTCCAATTTGCCACACCAGCCACTTATAACAGAAGAAGAAAATAAAACAAGGAGAGAGGATTCAATTTCTTCTTTACTACTCCTCACAAACCTGCTTCTCCATCCCCCAGAGAGTGTTACTGAGTTTCCTGAAGCCATTATTTCATAGCCTTATTAGAGAACAATTATCACTGCTTTCAGCTTACACGCCACAGCTCTAAAATTTTTTCTTTCTAGATTAAAACTGAAATGTCATCCCATGTCAAAGGTCTTTAACATTCATTACTAACATTAAGCTGAATCATCCTCATACTGCATTCATGTAACCTCATATGTCACTTTGTTAAAGAGCACTTTCTTCACGATAAATTTAAAATGACACCAGCTTCATCTACTTGTCATGTTTTGTTTTACTTCAAAGCACTTATTTTTCTACCATCTACCTGCTGTACATGTGTATATATAAGTATATATGTGCATTATATACATATATGTATACACATATATACATGTACATATCTGTTGTTTATTTGGCTACTGTCTCATTCCTGAACTAGTAATATTATGAAATCAAAGAATTTGTTTTCTGCACTTAGAAAAATTATTGTTTTTGAAGATCTGAATGAATCCATACTTTAAAAGCTAGCATATAATCTCTTTCACAATTTCCTACTGATTAGTGCTCACAATTTATTACATTCTTTTCTTTGAGAGAGTTTGACTTTTTAAATTATTTGATCATTTGTTTGTCTTCTCTGGGATTCCAAGAGAACAGGGAGAAGATGTTCCCCTCAAATGCCACTGACTTCTACCCTTCCTCTTTCCTTCTACTGGGAGTACCAGGCCTTGAAGAGACATACGTTTGGATTGGATTTCCTTTTTGTTCTGCATATTTGATTGCCCTTGTGGGAAACAACACTATCCTGTTTGTGATCAAGAATGAGCAAAGTCTTCATCAGCCCATGTTTTACTTCTTGGCTATGTTAGCCTGCATTGACCTGGGTCTGTCTACATCCACCATCCCTAAGATGTTGGGCATATTCTGGTTTAATTTAAGGGAAATCAGCTTTGGGGGTTGTGTCACCCAGATGTTCTTCATTCATATATTCACTGCTATGGAGACTGTCGTGCTGGTTGCCATGGCCTTTGACCGCTATGTTGCCATCTGCAATCCTTTGCGGTATAGTCTGATTCTCACTAACAGAACTATTGGTTTCATCCTCATTGTGGTGTTTGGTGTTAATTTCATTTTGGTTATCCCTCTGGTGTTTCTCATCTTGAGGCTTCCCTTCTGTGGACACCATATAATCCCCCACACTTACTGCGAGCACATGGGAATCGCTCGACTTGCCTGTGCCAACATAAACGTGAACACAATATTTGGATTGATTCTCATATCCATGGTACTTGTTGATGTGCTTCTGATTGTCATCTCCTACGTGAGAATACTCCAAGCTGTCTTCTGCCTTCCTTCCCGGGAGGCCAGACGAAAAGCCCTTAATACCTGTGGCTCCCATATCTGTGTTATTCTAGTCTTCTTCACGCCAGCATTTTTCTCCTTCATGACCCACCGGTTTGGCAGGAATGTCCCCATATACATTCATATTCTCCTGGCTAATCTGTATGTTGTTGTTCCACCTGCCCTTAATCCTGTTATCTATGGAGTGAGGACTAAGCAGATTCGGGAAAGGGTTTCAAGCATCTTTTTGAGAAAAGGCTGATACAAGGTGTCTCAGAGATATTTGTTTTAGTCTAGGGAAAGGAGATTGTGTTTCTCAACTACAGAATCTTGGAACAGAAAAAAAGAGCTCAGTATTATTTCATTCATAATGAAATGTGATTAAGGCCCATAGAGCTCCAGGAATACTGCCTATAGAGATGCCAAGAGTCTTTTAAGTGGCCCCAATTCTAGGGACCTAGAAAACAGACTGCTCCTTGGGTGGTGCAGTATTCATTTCATGAGACTGCTAAATGTTGATCTATAAAAATAGTTCTGGCATGCTGATTTGGACATGATTCAAACTGTTCACATAGTCAGTGGTCCCAGAAAAAGCATTTGTTTGAGGACCTGTGCTTCTTAAGGACAACACAGAAGCTTTGTAACCTACTACTTATATCAAAATATGTGGCACTGCCAACAACTCATAAGAATCCTTCATGCCACTGCTAGTCAGTAACTTTCAGAGTTCATCATTTTTTCACATCTGGTACTATAAATTAGTTTCTAGTTTTAATACTAATTAAGTAATGTAATAGGCATCCTTTGTGGTGGCTGATTTTATTCAAAATTATATCTATGAGATGAATTCATGCAATTGCATATGGTGAAACTTGTTACTTTCTATTGTTGTATAGCATTCCATTTTATGAATGTACCAAATTTAATTATCCATTCTGAATGGGCATTTAGGCTTTAGACTATTTTTTGTTATTTTCAATAAAGTTGTTTTAAATGTTTCTCTACATGTTGTTTGGAAAACACTTGCAGGCAATTATAACTTCTAAGGGTATGACTGCTGAGTGATTTTTTTTGTATTAATAGAAAGTTACAGTTTTCCAGAACTATACATTGTTTTACATTTTTAGCAGTTATGTATCAGCCAATTGCTGTGCATCCGCACCAGCAGTATATCTTTTTTATGTATGATTGTGGTTGGATGTGGATGTTACCATTTTGTTACAATTATGTGGGATATGTGATGCATCATATACATTTTCTTGATCATTCATGGTGTCGTAAAAACTATGGTTATTTGCCATTTGGATGTTTTATTTAGAACACTTTGTAAAATCTGTGCTCATTTTTGTAGAATTGTTTCCAGCGACATCATGAAAGTTCTTTTCATGGCCTGTATTTGAGTTCTTTTTCAGATATATATATCCTGCAGGTATCTTCTTCCACTATATGATCTAGCTTTTAACCCTTTAGGTGGTGTTTCTTTAGAAATTAAAGTTGTCATGTTCAATGTAGTTTAATTTATAAGTATTTTTCAATAAAGTTATTGTTCTTTAGTCCTGTTGAAGAAATTTCTGCTGAACTCAATAACATGAAGATATTTTCTTATGTTACCTTCAATATGGACGTCCCTGGTGGCTCAGTGGTAAAGGATCTGCCTGCCAATGCAGGAGACACAAGTTCAATCCCAGGGTTGGAAAGATCTCCTGAAGAAGGAAATGGCAACCCATTCCAGTATTTTTGCCTTAAAAATCCCATGGACAGAAGAGCCTGTTGGGCTACTGTCCATGGGGTCTCAAAAGAGCTGGCCATCACTTAGTGACTGAAAAACAACAACACCTTCGATATGCTTTATTATTTTACTTTTACATTTAGCTCTATGACCCATCTAGAATTGATTTTTGTGTCTAAGGTGAAATTAAGACCAAGTTTGCTATATGATATCCCAATTAATCCTGAACCATTTGTTAAAAAGTCCACCTTTTCTGCACTGTATTGCAGGACACTTTTGGAGTAAATCAGATTCTAATATAGAGATAGGTCTATTTCTTGATTTACTCATCCACTTTTCCATCCATGTGCCAATACTGCTGCTGCTGCTACTAAGTCACTTCAGTCATGTCCGACTCTGTGTGACCCCATAGACGGAAGCCCACCAGGCTCACCCGTCCCTGGGATTCTTCAGGCAAGAACACTGGAGTGAGTTGCCATTTCCTTCTCCAATGCATGAAAGTGAAAAGTGAAAGTGAAATAATTCAGTTGTGTCCGACTCTTCGCGACCCCATGGACTGCAGCCTACCAGGCTCCTCCGTCCATGGGATTTTCCAGGCAAGAGTATCGGAGTGGGGTGCCATCGCCTTTTATAATAGTAAATATAGGTTTCTGGTAAGGCCTATATGGCTTTCCCAGGTGGCACTAGCAGTAAAGAAACTGCCTGCCAATGCAGGAGACAAGAGAAAAGAGCTCGATCCCTGGTCAGGAAGATGCCCTGCAGGAGAAGGGCATGGCAAACCACTTCAGTATTCTTGCCTAGAGAATCCCATAGACAGAGGAGCCTAGCAGACTACAGCCCATACGGTTGCAAGGAGTTGGAAACAACTGAAGTGACTTAACACATATGCACACACAGCACAAGGCCTATATCTCATATCTAGGAGTTCAGATCAAAACAGATGAATATTCCAGATATCAAGCCATATTACAGATAAGTAGGCCTATCAAAGCATCAAAACAAAGTGATCAGTGGAAAAAGCTTGAAATCTTTCCAGATTTTTATTGCTGAGGGTTATGAAAACTACTGAAGTTAACTGAACGGGAAATGAGAAAGACTAGTAAAAGAAAAAAGCATTGCTCAGTTCAGTCTCTCAGTCATGTCCAACTCTTTGCAACCCCATGGACTGCAACACACCAGGCTTCCCTGTCCATCACCACCTCCCAGAGTTTGCTCAAATTCATGTCCATCAAATCGGTAATGCCATCCAACCATCTCATCCTCTGTTGTCCCCTTCTCCTCCTGCTTTCAATCTTTTCCAGCATCAGGGTCTTTTCTAATGGTCATTTCTTAGCATCAGGTGGCCAAAGTATTGGAGTTTCAGCTTCAACATCAGCCCTTCCAATGAATATTCAGGACTGAGTTCCTTTAGGATAGGCTGGTTGGATCTCCCGGCTGTCCAAGGGACTCTCAAGAGTCTTCTCCAACACCACAGTTCAAAAGCATCAATTTTTCAGTGCTCAGCTTTCTTTATAGTCCAACTGTCACATCCATTCATGACTACTGGAAAAAAATGGTAAAAACCCAGCTTTGACTGGACAGACCTTTGTTGGCAAAGTAACGTCTCTGCTTTTTAATATGCTGTCTAGATTGGCCATAGCTTTTCTTCCAGTGAGCAAGCATCTTTTAATCTCATGGCTGCAGTCACCATCTGCAGTGGTTTTGGAGCCCCCAAAATAAAGTCTTTCACTGTTTCCATTGTTTCCCTATTTATTTGCCATGAAGTGATGGGACCAGATGCCATGATATTAATTTTCTGAATGTTGAGTTTTAAGCCAAAATTTTCACTCTCCTCTTTCACTTTCAACAAGAGGCTCTTTAGTTCTTTATCGCTTTCTGTCAAAAGGGTGGTGTCATCTGCCTATCTGAGGTAATTGATATTTCTCCTGGCAATCTTGATTCCAGCTTGTGCTTCATCCAGCCTTGCATTTCACATGATGCATTCTGCACGTAAGTTAAATAAGCAGGATGACAATATACAGCCTTGATGTACTCCTTTCCCTATTTGGAACCAGTCTGATGTTTCATGTTCAGTTCTAACTGTTGCTTCTTGACCTGCATACAGATTTCTCAGGAGGCAGGTCAGGTGGTCTGGTATTCCCATCTCTTTAAAAACTTTCCACAATTTGTTGTGATGCACACAATTAAACGCTTTGGTGTAGTCAATAAACCATAAGTACATGTTTTTGAGAAATTCTCTTGCTTTCTTGATGATCCAATGGATTTTGGCAATTTGATTTCTGGTTCCTTTGCCTTTTCTGCATCAGTGCAGTTCAGTTCAGTCGCTCAGTCGTGTCCGACTCTTTGCGACCCATGAATTGCAGCACACCAGGCCTCCCTGTTCATCACCATCTCTCAGAGTTCACTCAGACTCACGTCCATCGAGTCAGTGATGCCATCCAGCCATCTCATCCTCTGTTATCCCCTTCTCCTCCTGCCCCCAATCCCTCCCAGCATCAGAGTCTTTTCCAATGAGTCAACTCTTCGCATGAGGTGGCCAAAGTACGGGAGTTTCAGCTTCAGCATCATTCTTTCCAAAGAAATCCCAGGGCTGATCTCCTTCGGAATGGATTGGTTGGATCTCCTTGCAGTCCAAAGGATTCTCAAGAGTCTTCTCCAACACCACAATTCAAAAGCATCAATCCTTCGGCACTCAGCCTTCTTCACAGTCCAACTCTCACATCCATACATGACCACAGGGAAAACCATAGCCTTGACTAGAAGGACCTTAGTCGGCAAAGTAATGTCTCTGCTTTTGAATATGCTATCTAGGTTGGTCATAGCTTTTCTTCCAAGGAGTAAGCATCTTTTATTTTTATTTTTTTTTTAAACTATCAAATTTATTTCAATATCTAGTTTCATTTTTAAATTAAAGCTATTGGATAATTTTTTGCAATTTAAAATTCATTATTAGAGGTGAGGAAAACATTAATAAGCTATTAATTACTGAAAACAAAATTATCAACCATGCATTTAAAAAAAATGTTAAAGAGTAAAAAGTTCCAATTATACTATTTAACTGAAGGAAATATCCTTCACCTCTTTCTTTCTAATTATAAGTCTCATTTTGATACAATTTATACCTTTTTCACTCAATTAATACAATGCAAACAAAATTTTTCAAAATATTAAGACTTTCTTTACCATTTTATGATATATGACATAACTGTAACTCTTTTAAAAAGTTCCTTAAAAGAAAGTTGAAATTTTAATTTTCACCGTGAACCTGTCTGATCAAAAAGTAAAGGACATCACCACCACATGAATTAAAACAAAGAATGGAATAAAAAACAAAAGTGGTATCTATATAATCAGCAAATTATCTGATGAGACATGTTAACTACTTCACATTTCTACTTAGCACAAGTGAGAATAAACTGGTTCCAAGGTTTGGCATTTTTACTCTTAAGCTTTAAATCATAGTGTTACTCAAGTCATCTCTAAGAAAATGGCAGTGTTCATAAGTACAAAAATGATTATATCCAGTAGGTGGTATTCTACATAGTCAAGATAATATGAAAATTCTTTATAAAATTAGATTTTTTAAAATGCAGACTATCTGGTAATTACCAGTATCTCAAAAGCTAAAATAAGAAAAATACAGAAAATAAAGAAGTACTCATTGAATAATATTAGTTTGCTTTGAGGAAATCAGAAATGATTCTATTTCAAAAAATAAGTAATAATGATAAAGAGCTGTTACACCATATATCTTTTAAGCCAAACCACACTTTTCTGCTCAGAACAACTCTTGATTTTTACATTCTTAATCTTTGTCCAGAACAGGACCACATTTTAAGCCATTTCTGAATAGAGTTCATAATCTAAAGCCACTTTTCTTCACAGGATGTTTTCATTTTAGTATTCATACATAAGCTGCAAAAAGGCAAATGAAAGTCAGATGTAAGAGTCTGTAGCATAATAAATGCCAATTTACGGTAACTGTCAAGAGACTTCTATACCGAAGCCGAAAAGTTGCTACAGGACAGGTGAGAACCGACATGATTCTTCCATAGACTCAGACTTCATTTAGTAATACTGTCATAAGATCCAAAAAGAAACCTTAATGGGTCCTTTCAAAGATGCATAATTTTCCGAACAGTTTTCCTCTGGACGCACAGCCTGTTCATTCCTTCAATCCTTTTTCAGTCGTTTAGCTTTTGCAACATTTTCTTGACGTTTTTGTTTCTTCTTTTGCTCCTTTTCCCTGGCCTCGACCATCTTGGCCAATTTCCAGGACAGCACAGCACTTGCTAGAAACAAGGGAGCCTGAGCCAGAATAACTGTTGTAAGGAAGCCACTTCCACAGCATACTCCGCCCAAGCCTTCAAATCAGACACGTGCGTGGAGGCCTTATGCTTGAGTAGGGGTCTCTAATTTTGTCCTGGGCTTATCAGCCAGTCACAATTTCAGATGACCTTTGGCTGCTGTCTTCTTTAACTCTACCAATACACTTCTGAGAGAAGGCTTAAATTCTACATACTCTCGTGCACCTCAATTTCGGACCCCAGGTGCAAGCGCCCTCCACTCTTTAAGGAATAAATATTCTTCTTCTTCCTTCCGAAAAGGATCCACCGGGCATGATCTTCGGATCAGACCCGCCCGGCGCCTGGAGCTGAGGGCACTTCACAGCCACCCGCAGTTCCCTTTCCGCGTGTTTTCCCCTCGCTCACCCTTCCTCACCCTACCCGGTGGCCCGCCTCTGGGGCCACGCTTCCCCGACCCTCCGCCTCGGCGAGCACGGGCCAGGCGGGGCTCGAACAGCCGGCGGTCCCCGGGAATCAGGGGTCGTCGCTGCCACACCCTGGGCCGCCATAGCCACCTCCGCTGAGCACCGGGGCAAGAGCGCGGCAGCGACCCCCACCCGCCTCCCCTTCAACTCGCCGGGGACGATGGGTTCGGACCCCAACTCACGACTCACCTCCAGGCCCAGTAAGCATCTTTTAATTTCATGGCTGCAATCACCATCTGCAGTGATTTTGGAGCCCAAAATCCCGCATCTGAGGCCAGGGGTGGCGGCTGGGAGGAGCAACCCCACATCCAAGGAGCGGTGGCTGTGTGGGCGCAGGAGGGCCTAGAGGAGCTATCCCACGTTGAAGGTCAGGAAGGGCGGTGGTGAGGAGATACCCTTCATCCAAGATAAGGAGCAGCGGCTGTGCTTTGCTGGAGCAGCCGTGAAGAGATACCCCATGCCCAAGGTAAGAGAAACCTAAGTAAGCTGGTAGATGTTGCAAGAGGGCATCAGAGGGCAGACACACTGAAACCATACTCACAGAAAACTTTTCTGCATAGCTGGTGAAAATGAAATGGTACAGCCACTTTGGAAGACATTTGGTAGTCTTACAAAACTAAATGCAGTATTACCATATAATCCATAAATCAGTCATGCTTGCTGATATTTACCCAATGGAGTAGAAAACTACATTCAAAGAAAAGGCTGCATTCAGATGTTTACAGCAATTTTATTCATAATTGCCAAATTTTGGAAACAGCCAAGGTATCCTTCAATGGATGAAAGATGATGCAGTACATTTAAATAACAGATTATTGGCTAGCATCGAAAGAAATGAGCTATTAGGCCATGAAAAAACGTGAGGGAAATTTAAATGCATATAACTAAGAGAAAGAAACCAATATAAAATGGCTTCATACTGCATGGTTCCAACTATATGACATCCTGGAAAAGGTATGGCAACAGTCAAAATGTCAGTGGTTTCCAGTAGTCGAGGGCTAGACAAGGGATTAACAGCACAGGAGCACAGAGGATTTTTAGGGCAGGGAAAGACCCTATTTGATACTGCAGTGGTAAATATATCTCATTATACATTTGTCCAAACTCATGAAGAATACCCGTACTAAGAGTGAATCCTAACATAAACTTCACTCACTCTGGGTAATAATGATGTGTCAGTATAGGTTCATCAGTGGTAGCAAATGTTATTAGTTTGGTGAGTGATGTTGGAGGAGAATATGCCCATGTGGGGACAGAGGATATAAGAAAAATCTCTGTATCTTCCACTCAATTTTTTCATGAATCTAAAACTTCTCCAAAAAATATCCTCTACAAGGAACTAATGTATAACTCAGGGAATATACTCTCAATATTTTGCAGTAACATATAAGGGAAGAGAATCTGAAAAAATTAGATATATTGATACATGTCTATATAACTGAATCACCTTACTGTACACCTGAAACTAACACAACATTGTAGATCAACTATCAGTTCAGTTCAGTCGCTCAGTCGTGTCCGACTCTTTGCGACCCCATGAATCGCAGCACACCAGGCCTCCCTGTCCATCGCCAACTCCCGGAGTTCACTCAGACTCACGTCTATCGAGTCAGTGATGCCATCCGGCAATCTGTCGTCTCCTTCTTCTCCTGCCCCCAATCCCTCCCAGCATCAGAGTCTTTTCCAATGAGCCAACTCTTCGCATGAGCTGGCCAAAGTAACTGGAGTTTCAGCTTTAGCATCATTCCTTCCAAAGAAAACCCAGGGCTGATCTCCTTCAGAATGGACTGGTTGGATCTCCTTGCAGTCTAAGGGACTCTCAAGAGTCTATACTTTAATTTAAATAAATAATATACTTCTAAAAATACAGTTTTTGTGTTATTATTTTAACTTGTTAAAATATAGTAAGCAGTTCTTTAGAATACTAATACCAGTTGCTTTTCTTTTCTCCAATTGAATAGGAAAAGTTTTATTTTTATTTCTTCTAGATTATTTATTTATTTTTGTTTTAGATAATACTATAAAAGGTGACAACAAATATGCATAGCAAAGTCTAATCTCCAGGCACAATCAGTAAGTATTTAAAGATCAAACTGATGATCTAGAATAGGATGTTGTACCAGAACTTTCCAAATACCTTCAAAGATACATATTAACACATTAAATATTAACCCTCTAAGTATGTTCAGTGGATACCTTTATTTATCTATAATTATTTACTTACATTTAAATATTTTTGGATCATAATATTAAATATGTATATACATTTTAGGAAATATATCCAATGTCTAGTCATATTTATGATGACTGTATTTATGTAAATAGAATTATTCATTTTGCTTTAGTTAGTGCTCATTGATTTTGCACCATCTTGTCTTCTTATTTTTAGTTCATCTCTTGATTAACCAAAATATGCTGAATAGGTGTTATAAAACTCATGAAGTATTGTATATTTAAAGGTTGTTTTCCCTTATGCCATTATGTTAGAAAATTAAAATCTTGTAGGTTCAACAGCTTATTTTCAGATCGAAGCTATTACAGATAAAGCTTCTATGAATATCTGTGTGCAGCCATTTTTTTTTAGTAAAAAAAAAAATTGTTTTTTAATTTCTTTTTGGTAAACCTAGGAGTATAGGTAAACCTTTTAGGTATACCTAGGAGTATATCGTTTGGGTCATATGATAGGCATATGTTAAACAATATTTTTAAAACTACAAAACTGTTTTCCAAAGTCTTCCATTTTACATCAAGGTAGCAGGGGCTTCCCAGGTGGCACCGGTGGTAAAGAACCCACCTGCCAATGAAAGAGACATAAGAGACTTTGGTTTGATCCTTGGGTCTAGAAGATCCCCTGCAGGAGGATGTGGCCATCCACTCCAGTACTCCTGCCTGGAGAATCACCATGGACAGAGGAGCTTGGTGGGCTGCAGTCCATGGGATCACAAAAAGTCAGAAAGGACTGGGTGACTTAGCACACATGCAAAGCAATATATGAGAGTTCTGGTTGCTTCACATCCTTGCTAATATTTGGTATGGCTAGTCTTAAATTTTAACAATTTTGATTATAATCATATCTTGTGTGGCTTCAATTTGCATTTCCCTAATGACCAGTGGTAGTCAGCATGTTTTCATTTGCTTATTGAGCATTTGTAATCTTTTTGCAAAAGAGTTATTAAAACTTTATCTTCATTTTTAAAATTGAGCTGTCTTTTCATTATCGGCCTGAAAAAGTTCTTCATACAGCCTACATGCAAATCCATTGTCTGATATATATGTTGCAAGTATTTTCTCTTCGTCTGGAGCTTGGGTTTTTTATTTTCTTAGTAGTACTGTGAAAAAAATTATATCTCTGTATATTTTATAAAGTCCTTACAGTCATAAAGGGACTTTTGGAAGTCAGAGGAGCAATGAAATTTTAACATAGACCCATCTCACATTGGCCCACTCAGTCTCTGAAACTCTTTTGTGGTTTTTTCCAGAATGCACAATTGGAATAGATATACTTTTCACCTGGCAGAACTTCTTCAAGGAAGGTCAGTCTTTTGTTCTATCTAAGCCTTCAATTGATTCAATGATGTCCATCCATACTTTTGAAATCCCAGATTTCTCTATGCAAACAGTTTTACCCTCGGCTTGGGTAAAACTATGGGCTTCCCAGGTGGCAAGGTGATAAAGAATCTGTCTGCCAATGCAGGAGATGCAGGAGACATAGGCTCAGTCCCTGCATTGCAAAGATCCCCTGGAGAAGGAAATGGCAACCCCCTTCAGTATCCTGCCTGGAAAAGTCTGTGGACAGAGGAGCCTTGTGAACTAACATTAACCATGGGTTGCAAAGAGTCAGACACCACTGAGCACACATACACAAGTTGTCTGAACATTTTCTGGTGGTTCACAACAAAGATGAAGTTCATTATACACAATTGATAAAGCATCCCAGGAGTTGTGCGTCAACATTTTCAATTTCTTTCTATGTTTGCCTGCTGTATCTGTTTCTTTCTACTGCTGCACTTTATTTACCTTAATCTTAATTACAGCATAAAATGAGTGTATCCTGTAAAGTCTTATAAGCCCTTTGAGTTGTTTTACTTCTGTGTAATTGCTTCAGTTGCTATTACGAAGCATGAAATTTAATTAAAAAATATGTCTATGTTGTTCTTTGATTTTTTTTCTACCTTATAATAATTTTTTCATGGGAACAAACTCTACCATGGAAGCAAAAAGGTCTGTGTTCAGATTCTTTGATTAGTTTTTCTGGAACTCATATCTTGCAGCATTGTCTAGTTAGACCCTACAGCTAAGATAGTTCATGGCAGCACAGCCCTCCTCTATCATAATCAATGAATTCTGTAGAGAGAATATTTAATACTACTTGAGTTGCATTAAGACTTAATTCTTAAATGCTGATTTTAATATCTGTTACAGAAATAAATTATACCTAACTATTTAACAATAAAATTTAAATTTTGTATAGGGACTAATAATTGCTCTGTAAATTTAATTCCAATTTGATACTGCATATAAATAAGGACATACTGATAGCTTACAGTGAACGATGTCGGATTCATGATCTCCGAAGAAAATTTAGCTTCAGGACCAGGGACCAGGTTTGATCACTCAAGAGCTTTTGCGTATCAGAGTTTTATTAAAGTAAGAAAAGGGATGAGAAAGCTTCTGACATAGACATCAGAAGGGGGAAGGAGAATGCCCTTCCCTCGCTAGTGTTAGCAAGGGAGTTATATACTTTTTAATCAATTATTACAATAAATCAAAAGAATGTCTCAAGGCTACAAAGATCTTACTAGACCCACTCCCATAATTTACATTTTAAGATAACAGGATTAGCCAAGAGATTTTCAGGAAAGAGAAACTGTCCTCAAGTGGGATATATTGTTGTTATATAATCCTTAGTACAGAGTTTAAACTGAGCTGTTTTTTTGTGTAATCATCAGTTCCAGGCTTAAAGAAAAAATGTTTTATGTGACTAAGACTAAGGAATGTAGAGAGGAAAAAAAAGTTTGTCCTTTCCTCCTCCTTGAGAATTCCAGAACCCTATCTCCTCCTTGAGAGCCCCAGACCCCTTTCTCCTCCTCAGGAACCCTGGACTTATTAACCTGCCTAGGAATTAACTCTCTCAATATGATATTTAATATCGTATTTTGTAAAGCATATTCTCCATTAAATCTTAAGGACACTTTAACGGATGGAAAAGAAAATTATTTTAAGGCTTTTTTCAAATCAAATGTTCAGAGTCAAGCTTCTTTAAAATGAAATATTGTCACCACCTGATTTCGGATCTGCTCGGTTCTCACCCCATAAATAATGGGGTTAAGAGCAGGGGGGATGACCACATATAAATTAGCCAGGAGGATGTGGATATAACGTGGAATATTGCGTCCAAATCGATGAGTCATAAAGGAGAAAAAGGCTGGAGTGAAGAAAGCTAAAATGACACACACATGGGAACCACAGGTATGAAGAGCTTTGAGTCTGGCCTCATGGGATGGGAGTCTGAAGACAGCATGTAGAATCTTCACATAAGATACAGCAATCAAAATAACATCCAAAAGTATCAGAGAAATAAGGATTAATCCAAACAATATATTGACCTTTATGCTGACACAGGCCAAACGGGCAATGCCCATGTGCTCACAGTAGGTGTGGGGTATAGTATTATGTCCACAGAATGAAAGCCTTAGAAGGAGGGTTATAAGTGGAAAAACAAAAACCAAATTTTTCAACATTCCTATTTCCACTTCACATAAGATACAGCAATCAAAATAACATCCAAAAGTATCAGAGAAATAAGGATTAATCCAAACAATATATTGACCTTTATGCTGACACAGGCCAAACGGGCAATGCCCATGTGCTCACAGTAGGTGTGGGGTATAGTATTATGTCCACAGAATGAAAGCCTTAGAAGGAGGGTTATAAGTGGAAAAACAAAAACCAAATTTTTCAACATTCCTATTTCCACAATAATACAGGTATTTCTGTTGGTGAGGATTGCGTTATATCGAAGAGGGTGGCAAATGGCAATGTAGCGATCGAAAGCCATGGCTACAAGCATAAATGTTTCAAAGCCTGTAAATAGATGTATGAAGAACATTTGAGCTAAGCATCCCCCAAAGGAAATCACACCGAGGTTAAACCAGAAGATGCCTAGCATTTTGGGAATAGTGGCCGTGGACAGGCCCAAGTCTGTGAGAGCCAAGATGGCTAAAAAATAGAACATGGGCTGGTGAAGACTGTGTTCAGTCTGGATGACAAAGAGGATGGTAACATTCCCAAGGAGGGCAATCAGATACACTATACCGAATGGAAAGCCAAGCCAGACTTGCATATTTTCCAGTCCTGGAATTCCCAGCAACAGGAAAGAAGAGGGGTGAATCCATGAGTTATTGGCTGGAGACATTGGCAAAGGCTTTTGATGGTCACGCTCCACTCACTTGAAGGAATCTTTAATTCTACATAAGGCTTCCCAATGCCTCATCAATATTGCCAATACTGCAGAAGAATGATAAGATAAGTATGTACACTTTCTCTAGAAATATAGAAGAAAGAGCACGTTATTCCACAGACTTCTCTTCCTCTCATTTACTTTCATTGTTATATATGGCACATGAAGGAGAATATTCTTTAAGAAATGAATGGATGTTGAGACATTGAACAAGATAATCTAAATTAGTTTTAGTGAGAAATTAGACCAAGTCAGTTAATATAAGATTCTATACTAGGCTCTAACTTTTTGAAATGTTAATTATAAATTGAGAGAAGATACACACATTCATATCCCACTGATAAATGACTACAATTTGTGAGCATTGGCATTATTAAAGATTTCAGAAGCAGCCTTTAAAACCATTTGCTTAACTAGAAATATTACTCTAGCATATGCCCTTGGGGGTTTCCAGTTGAAATCAATGAGCTTCCCCCCACCCCTCAGTACTTAATATGATATATATTTCTTTCTCAACATGTTATGAAAGTAGCACTGACTGGGTAAAATAGATAGCTGGTGGGAAGCTGCAGAATAGCACGGGGAGCTCAGCTTCGTCCTCTGTGATAACCTAGAGGAGTGAGGTGGAGAGGCTCAAAAGGGAGGGGAAATGAAAATGAAAGCCTTAGAAGGAGGGTTATAAGTGGAAAAACAAAAACCAAATTTTTCAACATTCCTATTTCCACAATAATACAGGTATTTCTGTTGGTGAGGATTGTGTTATATTGAAGAGGGTGGCAGATGGCATTGTAGCGATCAAAAGCCATGGCTACAAGCATGAATGTTTCAAGCCTGTAAACCGATGTATAAAGAACATTTGAGTTAAGCATCCCCCAAAGGAAATCACACCGAGGTTAAACATATAGTTGATTCATGTTATACAGCAGAAACTAACACAACATCGTAAAGCAATTTCATTACAATTAAGAAGCTATTACAAAAAGCCTAAGCATATATATTTTTTGCTTCTAAATTTGTGTTATTTCTTACTTTTGTCATCAATGTGTGAAGACATGTGCTTTATTCTTTGAAATAGAACCTTACCTTATAAGGTCACTGACTTCACAAAATTCAATGCTACAAAATTCATTTTAGATATAAAACATCTCTCTTTTAGCAAGGTTGACTCAGGTTTAAAGCTCTGACAATGCTTCAGGCTCCCCATTTTTTTCCCTTATTTTCTTGCACCAACAACTGGTCTTACTTCATTTCTAAAACACCTATATCATTATTATATTGTCATTGTTATAAGAAGGAAGATAATAATTCTAAAATAATAACATTATACAAGTATTTAAAATTATTTATCTCAGTCTCACAGGGAAATTTCAAATAAATTCTATTACTTGGTATTCAGACATGGGAAATCAAGATTGATTCTGGTTCCTGAATAAGTGGATTTCTTTCTTTTTTTTTTTTTTTACTGGGGGTGAAACTCCAGTACTTTGGCCACCTTATGTGAAGAGTTGGCTCATTGGAAAAGACTCTGATGCTGGGAGGGATTGAGGGCAGGAGGAGAAGGGGATGACAGAAGATTAGATGGCTGGATGGCATCACTGGCTCGATGGACGTGAATCTGAGTGAACTCTGGGAGTTGGTGATGGACAGGGAGGCCTGGTGTGCTGCGTCATGGGGTCGCAGAGTTGGACACGACTGAGCGACTGAACTGAAGTGAATTGAACTAAATTACTTTAAAATATTGTAGTGGTTTCTGCCATACATTGACATGAATCAACCATGGGTGTACATGTGTTCCACATCCTGAACTCTCCTCTCACCTCCCTCCCCATCCCATCCCTCAGGGTCAATCCAGTGCACCGGTCCTGAGCGCCCTGTCTCATGCATCAAATCTGGACTGGCGACCTGTTTCATATTAATACACGTTTCAATGCTATTGTCTCAAATCATCCCACCCATGCCTTCTCCCACAGAGTCCAGAGATCTGTTCTTTACTGTGTCTCTTTTGCGGTCTTGCATATTGGGTCATCATTACCGTCTTTCTGAATTCCATATATATGCATTAATAAACTGTATTGGTGTTTTTCTTTCTGACTTACTTCACTCTGTATAGTAGATTCGTTTCATCCACCTTATTTGAACTGATTCAAATGCATTCTTTTTAATAGCTGAGTAATATTCCATTGTGTGTATGTACCACAACTTTCTTATTCATTCATCTGCCGATGGACATTCACATTGCTTCCATGTCCTAGCTATTGTAAACAGTGCTGCGATGAACATTGGGGTACAAATGTCTCTTTCAATTCTGGTTTCCTTGGAATTACTGGGTCATATGGCAGTTCTATTTACAGTTTTTAAAGGAATCTCCACACTGTTCATAGTGGCTGTACTCAAATGCAAACTTGAGTTTACATTCCCACCAACATTGTAAGAGGGTTCCTTTTCTCCACACCCTCTCCAGCATTTATTGTTTGTAGACTTTTTGATAGCAACCATTCTGATTGGCGTGAGGTGGTACCTCATTGTGACTGTTTTTAGTCTGAATCACAGGTGCAGGTCTTCATCCTCAAAACAAAGCTGCTTTGTTCCAGTCACCCAGCTCTCTGACCTTCTGGTATTCCCAGCGTTCTGCCCAAATGTGCTTATTTCAGAACTAAGTAGTCAGTTCTTCATTCTTTTTCTTGCGCTACATTAACTTTGTGGCTAGCAATCTCCAGTTTCTTCCAATTACTCTTCCTTGTTCCATACTACCTCTTCCAAATTTTAACATAATTTGTCTAAATACACATTTCTAAAGAGGGAACCAAATATAAGTGTGTTCTTAATTATAATCCATGAAAGACAGATTCTCTTCTCTCTTTGAAGAGAATGAAATAGTATTAATAAGAGACTTGACCTTTTCTTTGAAGCTAAGGAAGTTAGGGGACATCACAGTACACTGTTCCCTTAAGGTTTTAGGAAATCTATGTAGAAGATTCTAAGAATAAAAGAAGCATGATCCTTCAAGAGAAAAGAGAGGAAGCTAAAATCTCTAAATATGTAAATATATCTGTTGTAAGATATATACATCAAGGCTGATATGAGGAAGAGAAAGAAGAACCAGCATCATCCTCCCATTAATCTCCCAGGTCTTTTAGTTACTCATGCTCAGAAAGGCTTCATGGAACTCATGATTTGTTATATTTCTCTCCCAGGACCCTGTAATTCTACTCCATAGCTCTCTGTATGGCTCTTTAATCAATGTCCGAGTTCCCATGTAATTGTAAGCTTCATGCAGAGTTGCATCAGGGGCCAGGAAGTGGTTTTGTTCATCATTATTTCTCTAGCACAGGATTTGGTGGAAAGCTGTGGCTCAAAACATTTCTTTTACAAAAAGACTGAATGAGTAGGTAATTACTAATTTTGACTCCTGGTGAAAAGTCCTCATGTTAGAAGCATAGTAACAGACATCACACAGTATATCTGGCAGTTAAGGATGGAGAAATGAAAAAGAAAACCATAATCCTCAAAAAGGGTACTCTGAGTACATAAGAAAGAGAACTCTGATCAGAGGCTTTCCTGACAAGGAAGCTCTCAAGGGGCCTGTGATATAATAAAAAGAAATACAAGGAGGACATTCTAGAGAGAATTTTATAAAAGTTATAAAAGCAGGTGATCATGGCAATCAAAAATAAGAAGTAAAATGTAACTGGGAGATTTGTTCACGCATAGCTTGTTCTCTCATGGGACCTCCTGACTATTTGGCTACTCAAATACATCAGTAAAGCATCAATAATATAGTTTCATAGTGGTACATTTTCAAAAATCAGAGTTAATCAGTCTTTTGCAATGTGAATTGTTTTCAACATAATGTCATAATTTATTCTATATTAGAGTGCCTAAACAGAATCATACAAGGGGCAAAAGGTGATGCCAAAGACTTGTGACACCTTAGATCAAAACCTCCTGAATAAGGCAACAGAGATAAATTAAAAGTAAAAACTGGGGGAAAAGTGCTGCAAAACAGCCTCATCCTGCATGTCACCTATCTAAAAGATACTTATTCATTCTAAAAGATCTTTATTCCTATATACAACGAACAACAAAAGCTCAATAACAGTGCTAAAACCAGAAAGATGTTCAATCAGGTATTCTGCAGTCCTGGATAAAGGACTACCTGTCTGTGAGATCAAAATTGTTCTTTTGCACAACATTGAACCAGCCTAGTTCAGAAGCAACTGTTATATATCAGATATATTTCAACTCAAATGAGATTCGCCTTTCCATTCTATACCAAATAGAACAGGTGGATAGCTAAATAAATAAATAAATACATGTTCATAATTTGGGAAAGAGACTATCATCTTACTTTTTCTAAATTTGCCTCTAAGACATTTTTTTAATTTTAATTGGAGAATAATCACTTTACAATATTGTGATGGTTTTGCATACATGAATTGGCCATAGGCACACATGTGTCCCCTTCCTCCCAACGCCCCCTTCCAAGTCTCTCCCCACTCCATCCCTCCAAGTTGTCATGGAACACCAGCTTTGGGTGCCCTGCATGATATGTTAAACCCCCACCAGCTATCTATTTTAAATAAGATAATGTATATGTTTCAATGCTACTCTCTCAAATCATCCCAGCCTCTTCTCCCACCAAGTTCAAAAGTGTGTTCTTTATGTCTGTGTGTGTGTACAGGGCATCAAAGGAGACTCTAATATTTTTTTAAATAATAAACTGGAAGAGCAAGTAATGATTGAGTTCTACAAATAGCTACTTTTACAAGAAAGAAGAGATGTGATTGTAAAAACTGGTTATTTTTCAAGTATTATGTGTTTTTATGTGCTCAGTTGCTCAGTCGTGTCCAATTCTTTGTGATCTAATGGACTGTAGCCCACCAGGCTCATGGGATTTTCCAGGCAAGAATACTGGCATGGTTTGCTATTTCCTTCTCCAGGGGATCTTCCCAGCCCAGGGATCAAACCCGTGTCTCTTTCATCTACTGCATTGGCAGGCAGATTCTTTACCACTAGCACCACCTGCTAGTGATGTATGTTGTATGTACAGCTTATATATTTAATGCTAAAGTAAAAAGTGAAAGTGGTTCAGTCATGTCTGACTCTTTGCAGCCCCATGGACTATACACTCCATGGAATTCTCCAGGCCAGAATAATGGAGTGGGTAGTCATCCCCTTCTCCTGGGGATCTTCCCAACCCAGGGATTGAACCCATGTCTCCAGCATTGCCGGTGGATTCTTTACCAGCTGAGTCACCAGGTAAGTCCATTTAACACTAAACTTGCTTGATAATATGGAAGACTAAATCAAGAATGAATATATTTGTAAATAAGGAGTCTTATATGTATAAATCAGCATGGAAATTTCATTGTATTAAGAAACTACAAACTATTTGGAATCTGAAAGTAATTAAACATATTGAGGCTCTTTATCATGTGTTGGTTTGATTTGAAAAAAAATTTAGAATGTCTATTTTTGGATAATAAATACAAAATAATATTCCAAAATAACCTGTAGCATGAAAAATTTCAGTAGAATTAAACCAAAAGAGAAAATTAGAAATGGGAGGGAGGGAGAGAGATACAGAAAGAAACAAAGAAGTCAGAATATGTAAGGGAAAGGGACAGAAAAGATCGAAGAGGAGGAGAGAGAATTTAGCAATATCATAACAAGTTGCTTAGTTGACTGTTTAGCTTTTTCTTTTTAGTCCTCTTTTCATTAAAATTAGAGATACTTGTACAAAAAAGTAATAAAACACTAAAATACACAGAATTACCTACAATTCTATCAATTAGAAATAAGAATGTAAAGTATTTTGGTTTATCCCCTCCAAATTAATTTCATATGTAAAGTTAGTGAGGGGGTTAAATCAATAGATTCAAGTCCAAACTTTCCTAATCTATATGTTCAAATGCATATAGCCACAGCTAAGCCTGCACCAACTTACCAGCTTCAGGAATAGCCAACATTAAAAAAAAAAAATGTATAATCCAGACTAATAAATGTGCTAAGCATGTCTCAGCACTGTAACTGTGGTCTAAAGAGAAAAGCTTACTGGATGGAAAATTTTCTCCCAGACTGGGAGTAGCTACTCTTCTGGGACTCCACAGTATGAAAGCATCAAAGAAAATGAATTCACAAGTTCTTACCACAGGTTCGAAGGCATAAAAAAGGACATGGGCAAAGGAAGCCTTTGGGACTTTCAAGTTTCTCCCTATAGGTTCCCAATTTCAAAGTATTTCTAATTCTCTAAGAACCCAATAGTTCTAATTATTCCCTTGCCATCAGCCCTATAAGAATAATACCTGAAGCAACCTATGACTTTTCTATCTGGTCCCCCAAGGCTGTTCTATTCTCTAATTATTGTGCCACCTTTTTTTCCAGCAAATATCTTTGCCATGATCTAAAAGTCAAGTAGCCATTGAACATTTATTTAAAATTAAGAATGTCTATACTTCTTGGTGGTCCAGTGGTTGACTCCATGCTTCCACTGTAAGGGGTATGGGTTCCATGCCTGGTTAGGGAACTAAGATCCCTCATGCCACATGGCCAATAAAAGACTAAGTATGTGGCCAGATATGTTTTAATCTGTAAATCTTTTCCCCATGAGGCCTATATTCTGGTTGCATAGACAATACTAACCACAAGATGTTGTTGTTTAGTTGCTAAATTATGTCTGACTCTTTTGCAACCCCATGGATATTAACCTGTCTGGCTTCTCTGTCCATGAGATTTTCCAGGCAAAAATACTGGAGTGTGTTGCTATTTCCTTCTCCAGGAGCTCTTTCCTACCCAGGGATTGAATCCTTTGTCTCCTGTTGTGCAGGCAGATTCTTTCTCCCTGAACTACAAGGGAAGCCCCACTAACAACTTATACATGTGCAAATAATTAAGTTTAAGTTGTACAGTGTTAAATTTAGAGCTACAGAAACTCAGAGAACTTGTATGTTTGCTCTGCTTTCTAACCTAATTTCCTTTAGAAAGGGCTTGGAAGGTGGCACAATAAAAACTACAAAGGAAAACATAAACTTACATTACTTGTGGACATCACAGAAGGATTATGCACTGTGTCTAGCCTGGATAAGCATAGAATTATGAAGCTGACTCTCTTCAGAGACAGAATAAAGCAGTTCGAACAGTGTCATTGGCTCACTGGACTGGCACCAATATCTTGACCATGACAATACCCACTTGACATAAACAACTTTTCAAGATATGAACATCAGACAAAATCACTCCATGTTTGTGATGATGGAGTGAACTGGGGTGTAAAGGATAGCTTCCTGAGATACTGCCAAATAGTTTTCTAAAATGATTTTACCAATTGACCATCTCACCAGCAAGGTCTGAGGATTCTAGTTGCACATATTTGGTACTTTGGTGGTTTACTCGCTAAGCCGTGTCTGACTCTTGCGATCCTTTCACTTTATCCATTATGGTCAGTATATAGTGGAATTGCTTAGTGATTTTATATATATTTCCTTTGTGACTAAGAAAACAGTGCATCTTTTCATGCCCACTAGAAATTTGGACATCTTCCTTTGCAAAAGCCCCATACAAACCCTTCTAGGTGGTAGTGTTCCATTTTCTTATCAATTCATAAGCATTATGTATATATTCTTTAATTTGAGGCATTTGGTTTGTCTATGCTCCCTGTTATTTATTTGATAAAATATATATATATTTGATATGCTTTATTTGATAAAAGATGTTCTTAACTTTAAGAATATATTTCTCATATTGTTAGCACATATATGTGCATGTATTGTCTTTATAATCCGTTCTTTTTGGAAAGTTATTTGTCCAGAAGTTGTATGGTTTTCCTTTTCAAGTTTACATGTACAATTCATTTGGGAAGGATTTTTTGTATACTGTAAGATCAACATCAGAATTCACTGTTCCTTTCTGTGACTCTCCAATTTATCCAATATCTTTTATTAAAAATATCATCTTTTGTTCCTGTGCCACAATGTTATCTCTCCTATAATTCTTGCAAACATGGATCTGTGGGTCTCTTTCTGAACTCTATTCAGTTTCACTGGACTGGTTTTCTTTTTTTAATATAAATTTATTTATTTTTAATTGGAGGCTAATTACAATATTGCATTGGTTTTGCCATACATCAACATGAATCTGCCACAGGTATACACGTGTTCCCCATCACAGGTCTTGTTGTTTGTCTGTATGTCTTCCAATATAGTTCTTCAGGAAGAAAATTGGCTGTTCTTGGACATTTTTCATAAATATGATACTATTTAAGATAGTGTAGATAATGCTGAGACAATACCCACTCCCTCCCAAATTCAGTGTATTAAGAAATAAAAGGTTTAATTCTTATTCCTACTACACGACTACTACAAGCTTTGGGCGTGGGGAGGGGCTCTATTGTAGTCACTCAGGGAGTTATTCTGACAAAGGTCAGAATTTTATGACATGACATCTGAACAAAAGCCTTCGGTGAACACAAGAGGTGGGAGAGAGAAAATGAAAAAGTACATAATTGGTCTTAAATATTTCACTAAGAATTGACAAAGGTCATTTATACAAATATTTTGCCATAGCAATCCCATGGTCAAGTCTAACTGCAAGAAGTTTTACACGCATGCTGCTGCTGAGTCGCTTCAGTCGTGTCCGACTCTGTGTGACCCTATAGAGGGCAGCCCACCAGGCTCCCCCGTCCCTGGGATTCTCCAGGCAAGAACAATCCCATGGTCAAGTCTAACTGCAAGAAGTTTTACACGCATGCTGCTGCTGAGTCGCTTCAGTCGTGTCCGACTCTGTGTGACCCTATAGAGGGCAGCCCACCAGGCTCCCCCGTCCCTGGGATTCTCCAGGCAAGATTTACACACACAACCCCCCACCATGTTCCCAGAAGAAAAAGAAAACTTGGAAATGTCAGTAAGCACCAGGAATGCCTAACATATCATAAAATATGTTTAAATTTTCATCCTTTGAGTACTGAAAAACAAATTGGGTAGCTATATGTTCTTCCTCAAAATCTTTGAGAGTTTTTTTTTACTGTTATGATTTTATCCAAAGGCTCAATTTGCTATAGATCGTGTTCTAAATTTTTTTATATTTACTTATATCTGAATATGATAATATTATTTTTGCTTGTTAATGTGAGCTCCTCTGTCTATTTGGATGACTAAAAGTTTCTTGCCTGTCTAGAGTCAGAAGATTCTGAATATATAGGCTAGCTTGACTCAGTTTATCTGATATCTGTTTATTGATTTGCCTGAGTATGTTCTTTTGGTTTGTTAAATTTTCTAAATACAAAAGATTTAGCAGTTGCTATGGAGTTTTTTTTTAGCAAGTGTGATATATGCATACCTATGTTGTCCTGTTTACAACATTTTTGCTAAAATTAGCTTTAAGATTTAGAAGACAATATCTATGTTTTAAATTTCTCTATGATGGTTTCTGGTCATGCAGTAAAATGTCCATGCTCATAAGCTGATGAAGAATCAGAAGTAAAAATTTTTGAAGTAACTGAAGTAAAAGAGATAACTGTGGAAGACCCTCTTGAATGCAGTTTCATATGACACCTCCTTTATGGACTAAGTCAATAATTTTTGTATGATTATTCTAGAAAGTGAAAAAAGTCAAATATATTTCTAGCTTTGCTTGGTATTCTTCAATATATTGGTGCAATATTTGTAATATTTTTGCAAATTTTCTAAAAGGCTCCTCCCAAAATAAAGTAATATACAATCCTATAACAAAATGTTCTTAGCCTTAATAGCCTAACTTTCCTACCATGGGATTCTCAGGACGTAAGACTCTCCCTTTCCATCTGTCTATCACCAATAGTCACATACAACTTAGCATGTGTTGAAGTTCATAAATATTTATTTCAGTTCAGTTCAGTCCCTCAGTCATGTCCAGCTCTTTGTGACCCCATGAATCACAGCACTCCAGGCCTCCCTGTCTATCACCAATTCCCAGAGTTTACCTAAACTCATGCCCATTGAGTTGGTGATGCCATCCAACCATCTCATCCTCTATCATCCCCTTCTCCTCCTGCCTTCAATCTTTCCCAACATCAGTCTTTTCAAATGAGTCAGCTCTTCACATCAGATGGCCAAAATATTGGAGTTTCAGCTTCAGCATCAGTCCTTCCAATAAACACCCAGGACTGATTTCCTTTAGGATGGACAGGTTGGATCTCCTTGCAGTCCAAAGGACTCTCAGAAGTCTTCCCAACACCACAGTTTAAAAGCATCAATTCTTCTGCACTCAGCTTTCTTTACAGTCCAACTCTCACATCCATACATGACTACTGGAAAAACCATAGCCTTGACTAGATGGACCTTTTTTGGCAGAGTAGTCTCTGCTTTTTATTATGCTGTCTAAATTGGTTATAACTTTCCTTCCAAGGAATAAGTGCCTTTTAATTTCATAGTACTGGTATTTTTCATAATTATGCACTGTTATTCTTTATGTGGGAGAAGGCGATGGCATCCCACTCCAGTACTCTTGCCTGGAAAATCCCATGGATGGAAAAGCCTGGTAGCCATGGGGGCGCGAAGAGTCGGACACGACTGAGCAACTTCACTTTCATGCACTGAAGAAGGAAATGGCAACCCACTCCAGTGGGTTCTTGCCTGGAGAATCCCAGGGACAGGGGAGCCTGGTGGGCTGCCATCTATGGGGTCTCACAGAGTCAGACATGACTGAAGTGACCTAGCAGCAGCAGTAGCAGCAGAATTCTGTATGTATCATTTTTCTTATTATTATTATTATATGTTGCCCCAAGACTTGCAGAATCTTAGTTCCCCAACCAGGGATCAAACCCATGCCCTTGGCAGTGAAAGCACACACTTCTAACCACTGGACCACCAGGGAATTCCCTATTTTATTTCTAATGCATGGTTTCTCATGTTTCCCTATGGTGAAAATCATGATCATAATTTGTTATGGAGAATTTTTATGACCCATCATTTATTCCTATAAAATTGCAAATTTTAAAAGTAACCACATCATAGAATTCACATAGGAAATGTGTTAATATAAGTAAATTTTCTAGAACAATAAATACTAATGATTCTAAATAATATCATTGTTATTATTTCTAAAATCCTGCTACTGATTTTATTCTATTGCTTTCACATTTCCTCTGGTGATCCAGAAACTACTATAATTTTAAAGCTACCTGCCTCAGCAATCTACCTTCTACTAACAACTAAATTTTCAGATGAGTTTTCAACTATTCATTTGAAAACTTTCAAATAAAGTAACTATTTCACAGGGCTACCTTGATCAAACAATCTAACTATAAACAGTTTTCAAAAGATATAATCCTTACAGATGATTATATTATCATCAATAAACTCACTATTATTTTTAAACTAAAAGAATTATGGACAAAGGAATGTTGTTACTGTTGATTATCACTGTTGAGGCTCCCTGCCCTCTATCTTTTTGGACAATAACCCCCTTCTAATAAGCATATGGAGAAAATATGAACTGTTAAACATTCTAAGGCAATTGATGGTTAACCTTTTTTTAAAAAAAAAAATTCCTCAAAACTCGTTCCCTAATTTGCTTAGTCCTGATTCCATAGATTACAGGATTAAGGGCTGGTGGAACAATCACATATAGATTGGCTAAGAGGATATGGATAAACTGAGGAATGTTGTGGCCAAAACGGTGTGTTAGGAAAGAGAAAAATGCTGGTGTGAAAAAGGTTAAGATAACACCAATGTGGGAGCCACAGGTATTGAGAGCTTTGAACCGGGCTTCCTGGGAAGGCAGGTGGAAGACAGTATAGAGGATCCTGATATAGGAAAGAATGATAAGAAGTACATCCAATAATAAGATAGCCATATCCCCAAGACCAAATAATATGTTGACTTTGATGCTAGCACAGGCCAGACGGGCGATGCCCATGTGCTCACAGTAGGTATGAGGGATGATATGGTGCCCACAGAAGGGTAGTCTCAGGAGAAGAAATATCAGTGGAGCCACCATGCACAGGCTCCGCAGAATAGCAATGCCTGCAATAATGCCAATGATTTTGCCGGTGAGGATCGTGGTGTACTGAAGGGGTTTACAAATGGCAATGTACCGATCAAAGGCCATGGCCACCAACACAATGCTCTCCATGGCAGTGAAGAAGTGGATAAAGAACAGCTGAGAAAGGCAGCTTCCAAAGGATATATCTTTGAGGCTGAACCAGAAGATGCCCAGCATTTTGGGAATGGTGGCCGTGGACAAACCCAGGTCAACGGAGTCCAGTATGGCCAGGAAGTAGTACATGGGCTGGTGGAGACTATGTTCGGTCTGGATCACAAATAGGACAGCAGCGTTCCCCAGGAGTGCAACAAGATACACAAAGAAAAAGGGAAACCCAATCCAGATGTGCACGTCTTCTAGCCCGGGGATGCCCAACAAAAGGAATGAAGAAGGATGGAACTGGGTGTCATTGGGCATAGACATTTTTTCTGCCACGATTATTCTGCCTCATCGTTTCTGCCACAATTTTTCTGTTGTCCGTATCAGAAACAATTGTTGGCTTCCAGTCAGTGATACCTCCTCCATGTCTCCATTTTTTCAGATTCCTGTTAAGATGAAAAAGAACATTTTAATCATCCTTTGTTTCTATTAAAAAAATATAAATAATTTTTGTCAACAATACTGATTACATCAAAATTGCTAACAGACTGAATGTTCTCATCACACACACAAAAAAAGTCTATGTGATGTGAGGGGAGTGATAGCTAAAGCTACGGCAGTAGTCACACCGTGATATACAAATGTATCAAATCAACACTTTGTATACTTTGAATATAACACAATGCTTTGTATCAATTATATCAAATTTTTGAAAAAGGAAACAAAGTTAAGTACACTCCCACTCCTTATTTTTTGCTAGCCTCTCCTGAGCATCATATGGCACCAGGAATAGAAATTACCTTACTTTATTGCCACTTTCCCTGATAAAAAATCTGATATAAACAAGAGAGGGAAGAATAAAACCCTCTGCACAGTGAAAATTAAAAATCTGGAGTATAGCCAGAAATAAGTGGAAAGAATAAACTCCAGAGTCTATGTATGTGATAGTGTTCCGTGTATTTTTTGCTTAGGGTGTATGGTGATTTCTTTGGCGTTTGTAATCTCAACTATTACCATATTAGGGAATCTAAAAACCCCTCAAAATATAATGTGCATAATCTTGTGTGTATGTTTATGCATTTTTGTGGTGTTTGTGAATAATAGATGGTCTGGTTTTTTAGGGCAGAAGAAAAAATTTATTTTTATTTACACATATGAATGAAAAATTCTACCACAAAAAATTAATTTAAAAACTTCACAAATAGATGAATTGCAGAAGAAGAAACAGGACAAGAAATTTCTATGTCTCATTTTAGAAAACAAACAACTCAGTTCTCATCATAATTTTTTTAAAAGTACCCATCAATTTTGGAAAATGGATAATATCAAAGAGAGGAAAATACTTGACAGAGTATTTTTTTAGTTATGTTGAAACGTGAATTGAGAGATCATTCTAATCTAAATAAGCCTATCATTTAGATAGTTCATAAGTCAACACAATCAGTAAAGACATTGTCCAGATACAGCCCAGCTGAGGGAACAGAGATTAAATATTCTGGACTAGGCAACTTTCAAATATATTTCTACCTTATAACCATGGGGAGAGGGCAGAGCATTTTAGATACCCTAAATCTTACTTCCTAACAGGATTCTATCCTGGCAGTCATGTCTTTATGGATACCTTCCTTATAGTGACATTGAAAAGAATTATCAAGTGATTTTGTTTCATAGCACTCATCCAGAATACATGGGAATTCTGAACTTAGTTATAATAAATAAATATTTGAAGCAAAAAAAGGAAGATTTCGTTGGAAAAACTAGTTGTATAGAAAATGTGGAAGTTTGATATGTGCAACTGTATGGAAAGTTTTGATTCAAATTTAGGAATGTTTGAATATTGAGGGAAGTCAAAGTCGAGAAGCATCCATCAGAGATAAATGCACAAGAAGGTAAATACATCTGTTGACTTTAACCCATGTCAAGATTTGCTGTGTCCTTTAAAGCCTATGAAGACTAGTAAAAATGAGAGATAATTTGATACTTTGGGAAATCCTCTCAGGAAATATATGTATATTTATATGCTATGTTATACAATATACCTGTGGGGTAAAATTGGACTGCTAGGGCTGAGGAGGACAGTTGAAGTTCTCAGTTTTGTCATGTTAAGCTTTCAGAGACAGTTTCTGTCTTTCATTAGTGAGAATATATAAGTGGGGAGGTGCGTCCATCCTCAGTCGTGTCCAACTCTGTATGACCCCATGGACTATAGCCTGCCAGACTCCTCTGTCAGTGGGATTTTCCAGCCAAGAACACTGGAGTGGGTTGCCATTTCTTTCTCCAGGAGATATTCCTGACCCAGAGATCAAACCCACATCTCCTTAATCTCCTTACTTGCCAGGTGGATTCTTTACCACTGGTCCACCTGGGAAGCCCAAGTGGAGACATACTCTCTCAATTTAGTCCATCAAGTACTTAAGAGGTCCTCTGTGCACCAACCTAGATTAGGGAATTTGAATACAAGTTTGAATAAAATTAACCACATACCTTCAATGAGACCACTGAGCAGTAAGGGAGATAAAACTCCAAAGATTAAATTTGGAAATTGTATTGTAAGTTCAATTTAGAAGTACGCACAGAATGCTTTAGTATAGAAATGGGTCAGAAAAATTCCATGGAGGTGGTTAGGCTTAGGCTAAGATTCACAGAACTGTTCTTCAGCCAAAGAACAAAATGTGTTTTATTTTAAATGGAGTGAAGAGTAAGAATAAAGTGAAAATGAAAGCACAGTGGACAGAAAGAACATTAAAAAGGAATAACAGATTATCTCAATGACCTTATCCAGAAATCCAGTAGATTAATGACCACATTCTTAATCATCTGATGTCTTAGTCTCTCTTAAGGGCACCACAGAGCAAAACTTTAGAAAATAAATAGTTACATCCCAAGAAAATCAATTATTCCACTTATTTCTGTGAATTTTCTAAGTGGACTTGAAAATGGATGCTTACCTCCTCTCAAAGTCAACATCATTTCCAGTCTGTCAAGACTTAACAAATCAACAAATCATTTAATCATTTTATAATGTATACTGGCCTATTATTTCTATATATATTCATATATCTTTCAGTTTCTCTGGGTTAAGAATTAAGACTGGTCCCAATCCCTCATTTGCTTTCTAACTTTAAAGTTCTACATGAGAGGATATTTAGCTCTCCAGCAGCTCTCTTTGACATGGTATCTACTTACTCTGCCCTATTCCACCAACCACCAGCAGACGCCAGCTATTCACATTCCCATTTCCCGGAACTGATAAGCATAAGGAGCATGTATACCTTCTTCTTGTCCTGCCCTAATTTTGTAACCTCACAGTAATCCTGCTATTTCCTTTCTCAGATGCTTCATCAGCCTAGCCGTAAGTCTTATTTTCATCAAATCTGTTCTCCGGAGCTATGCTTCAAGATTCATTTATTAACAAATTCATGAATTCAAAAGCAGTTCTAGAAAACAGAGAAAACTAGTCCTTGTCCTCTTGCTATTCACATACATACAATTGAAAACTAGATCAGAAACAATAGCTAAATCAATGCAGGCTATATTGGTGCATCTCCTTCCACATTTTCCAAATGAGGTTTTGCACAATCATAGGTATAAGAACACGTAGGTAAAAGTGTAGCCTCAGGAGGTTGTGAGTGTGCATTCTCATTTCATCTTTTTTTTTTGTTTGTTTGTTTTACCTTCACTTTTCCTCCAACTCTTTGTACCACTTTGGCATAAGCTCTTTCCCCATTCATCTTGATATTTTCACAGCCTAACCATTATACAACTTACCATGGTCTCTAAGAAACATGCTAAGTGGGAGGTATTTATACTTTTCTTAAAACCCACATCCCCTGGGATGGGTCCCAATAATATCTTAGGGAATTTGATGCAATTAATAGGCTCCAAAGAATTCTTTATTATTACTATTATTGAAATGCACTTGACATACAGTATTATCTTAGTGTCAGGTATCCTACACTACATAGTGATTTAAAATTTGCAACATTATGATACAATCACTGCAATAAGTCTAGTAAACATCTATCCCCATACAAAGTTGCTACAATATTATTGACCATATGCTTTATGTTATATATTGCATAAGGCTTATTTTATAACAGGGATTTGTACTTAATCCCCTCCACCTGTTTCAACCCTTGCAACATTATCCCCCTCTGGTAACTAATCTAATAGTTTAAACTAAACTAATACAAATAATTGTTATTTGTATCTATGAGTCTGTTTTCATTTTGCTTGGTTTTGCTTTTAGATTCCACATACAAGTGAGATGATACTGTGTTTATCTTTCTTTATCTGACTTACTTTACTTAATATAACAAACCCTAGATACATCCATGTTGTCACAAATGAGAAGACTTCAACTTTTTATGGCTCACCAGCATTCCATTGTATATGTATACCATATCTTCTTTACCATTCATCTATCCGTAGACACTTAGATGGCTTCAAAATCTTGCCTATCATAAATAATGTTGGAATGAAAGTCCAATTCAGTTCAGTTCAGTCACTCAGTTGTGTCCGACTCTTTGCAACCCATGGACTGCAGCATACCAGGCTTCCGTGTCCATCACCAACTCATGAAGATTTCTCAAACTCATGTGCATCAAGTCAGTGATGCCATCCAACCATCTCATCCTCTGTTGTCCCCTTCTCCTCCCATCTTCACTCTTTCCCAGCATCAGGGTCTTTTCAAATGAGTCAGTTCTTCCCATCAGGTGGCCAAAGTATTGGAGTTTCAGCTTCAGCATCAGTCCTTCCAATGAATATTCAGGACTGAGTTCCTTTAAGATGGACTGGTGGGATCTCCTTGCTGTCCTCTCAAGAGTCTTCTCCAACAACACAGTTCAAAAGCATCAATTCTTCGGTGCTCAGCTTTCTTTATAGTCCAACTCTCACATTCATACTTGACAACTAGAAAGACCATAGCTTTGACTATACGGATCTTTGTTGGCAAAGCAATGTCTCTGCTTTTTAATATGCTGTCTAGGTTGGTCATAGCTTTTCTTCCAAGGAGCAAGCATCTTTTAATTTCATGGCTGCAGTCACCATCTACAGTGGTTTGGGAGCCCAAAAGAACATAAAGTCTCTCTCTCACTGTTTCCATTGTTTCCCCATCTCTTTCCCATGAAGTAATGGAACTGGATGTCATGATCTTAGTTTTCTGAATGTTGAGTTTTAACCCAACTTTTTTACTCTCCTCTTTTACTTTCATCAGGGGCTTTTTAGTTCTTCCTCACTTTATGTCATAAGGGTGGTGTCATCTGCATATATGAGGTTATTGATATTATTTCTCCTAGCATCTTGATTCTAGCTTATGCTTCATCCAGCCTGACATTTCACATGAGTTACTCTGCCTATAAGTTACATAAACAGGGTGACAATATACAGCCTTGATTGTACTCCTTTCCTGATTTGGAACCAGTCTGGTGTTCCATGTTCAGGGGTGAAATTTAGAGTGTATATAATATTTGAATTAAGGTTTTTGTTTTCTTCAGGTAAATATTCATAAATGAATTGATGACTCATATGGCAATTCTATTTTTAATTTTTCAAAGAACCTTCAATGTGTTTTCCATAGTGGCTGCACCAATTTACATTCCCACCAACAGTGTACCAGGGTCCCCTTTTCTCTACATCCTAGTCAACACTTGTTATTTGCAGGTTTTTGATGATAATTATTCTGCTTTTGAACTGTGGTGTTGGAGAAGACTCTTGAGAGTCCCTTGGACTGCAAGGAGATCCAACCAGTCCATCCTGAAGGAGATCANAGTGTACCAGGGTCCCCTTTTCTCTACATCCTAGTCAACACTTGTTATTTGCAGGTTTTTGATGATAATTATTCTGCTTTTGAACTGTGGTGTTGGAGAAGACTCTTGAGAGTCCCTTGGACTGCAAGGAGATCCAACCAGTCCATCCTGAAGGAGATCAGCCCTGGGATTTCTTTGGAAGGAATGATGCTAAAGCTGAAACTCCAGCACTTTGGCCACCTCATGCGAAGAGTTGACTCATTGGAAAAGACTTTGATGCTGGGAGCGATTGGGGGCAGGAGGAGAAGGGGACGACCGAGGATGAGATGGCTGGATGGCATCACTGACTCGATGGATGTGAGTCTGAGTGAACTCCGGGAGATGGTGATGGACAGGGAGGCCTGGCGTGCTGTGATTCATGGGGTCGCAGAGTCGGACACGACTGAATGACTGAACTGAACTGAACTGATTCTGACAAGTTGTTATGGAAATTTAAAAAATTGTCTTGTTCAGGCTTCAGAGACAAAGCAGAATAGGTCTCTAACCTTGCTTTTAATCTGCCTGGACACTGCCTTGACTGGGAGTGACTGTGAGTGACCGCCTGCTGTGAGTGTAAGACTTGCAGCACCTTAGATAAATTAGGGGAGCAATCTTGAGATTGTTGACCCCATGAAGGGGGCCTGGACAACCAACCCCCAGGCTTAGCAACATTCCCAGTTTTACTAGACAAAACAAACAACATTAACATGAAACCAGGCTTACAACCAGTCCATCCTAAAGGAAATCAGTCCTGAATATTCACCGGAAGGAATGATGCTGATGCTGAAGCTGAAACTCCAATACTCTGGCCACCTGATGGGAAGAACTGACTCATTTGAAAAGACTCTGATGCTGGGAAAGATTGAAGACAGGAGGAGAAGGGGACGACAGAGGATGAGCTGATGCACTGCTTGGGAACCTTTCCTAATTGGGACTCCAGATGTGCTATGACATGGGACTTCCCAGCGCTGATTAAGTCTGGATGTTGGTCAAAACCCAATTTGGTGATACATCCTCTGTTCTATTTCTCTTTTCTTTTAATGTTAGTATATTGAAAGTAAGCTAGATAATTCTCTAATATATATTTGTACTATTTATTTGCAGATAACGAGTGGGTTATTTTGTTGACAAATCCTTTGAACCTGAGACGAAAGTAAAAACTTTCATCAAAACACAACTGTGAGGTGATATCTCATTCTGGTTTTGCTTTGCAATTCTATAATAATTAATGATGCTAAGTAATGATGAAAAGAATATTTCTTTTCATGTTCCTGTTTGCCATTTTTATATCTTCTTTAGAAAAATGTCTATGAGGTCTTCTACCTATCTTTTAATCCAGTTATTTATTTTTTATATTAAATTGTATGAGCTATTTATATAATTTGGATATTAACTCCTTATCAGTCATATAATTTGAAAATACTTTCTATCATTCTGTAGATTGTGCTTTCATTTTGTCAACAGTTTCCCTTGCTGTGCAAAAGCCTTTAAGTTTAATTAGGTCCCATTTATTTATTTCTGCTTTTGTTTCCTTTGCCTTAGGAGACAGATTCAAAATAATATTGCTACAATTTATGTCAAAAACTATTTGAGAGTGTTCTTAGGGGGTTTTATGTTGAGTTAAATAAGTCAGAAAAATCTAAAAAATAAAATAGCGAATATTTTAAAAAAGAAAGAGACTCACAGATATGAAAAATAAATTAGTATTTATCAGTGGAAAGAGAGGTTAAGAGGATTAAGAGCTACAAACTGGTATGGATAAAATAAACAAGCTTTATAAGGACATATTGTACAACAGAAGAAATTCAGCCAATACTTTAAATAACTATAAATGGAGTATAATCTATAAGAATTTTGAATCACTATGTTGTACACCTGCAACTAATATCATATTGTAAATCAACTATATTCCAATTTTAAACAGTTAAGCATAGAATTGGACTTCCCAGGTGGTACAGTGGTAAACAAACCACCTGCCAATGCGGCAGCTGCAGGAGACGAAGATTGTATCCCTGAGCTGGGAAGATCCCCTGGAGAAGGAAATGTCAACCCACTCCAGTATTCTTCCCTGGAAAATCCCTTGTACAAAGGAGTCTGGAGGGTTACAGTGCATGGCTTAGAGTTGGACATGGCTTAGCAAATAAATGACAACATAGAATTATCATCAGTTCAGTTCAGTTCATTTCAGTCGCTCAGTTGTGTCTGACTCTTTGCGACCCCATAAATCGTGGCACACCAGGCCTCCCTGTCCATCACCAACTCCCAGAGTTCACTCAGATTCACGTCCATCGAGTCAGTGATGCCATCCAACCATCCCATCCTCATTCGTCCCCTTCTCCTCCTGCCCCCAATCCCTCCCAGCATCAAAGTCTTTTCCAATGAGTCAACTCTTTGCATGAGGTGGCCAAAGTACTGGAGTTTCAGCTTTAGCATCATTCCTTCCAAAGAAATCCCAGGGCTGATCTCCTTCAGAATGGACTGGTTGGATCTCCTTGCAGTCCAAGGGACTCTCAAGAGTCTTCTCCAACACCACAGTTCAAAAGCACCAATTCTTCGGCGCTCAGCCTTCTTCTTGGTCCAACTCTTACATCCATACATGAC
>SJYX01016281.1:289028-301815 GCA_006410675.1 Oreotragus oreotragus
GCGGGGGCGGGCGGGGGGGGAGGGATAAAAAGAGGAGCCAAAGCTAGCTCTCCCTCTCTCTCCCGTGTGCTGGAGCGCTCTTCTCTTCACGTCTTTGGATCGAAGTGCCCTCACACCTCGAAGATGGACTTTCCTGCTATCTTCTAAATAAAATAGAAGCTGTAACACTGATTTGTCTAAGAGCTATAACACAGTCTGTCCAAGACTTGAGAGCTGTGACACGCCGAGAGGGTTTTAATGTCTGTCACTCCAAATCTTTGTTGTGACGAGACAGAGCCGAGGAGCATACACCCGCGTGACATTAGTACTGCTGGAATATACTTAAAAATAGTTAAGACAGAAAATTTTGTGCAAAGTGTTTCTATCACAATAAAATATTGGGGAAAATGGGAAAGGGAGTAAACACAGAATCAAATAAAATAATTTATGAACAAATTATACTATTATACTATTATAATGTTATAATAGTATCACAAACTGATACTGGAGACATACAGATCATATCTACTCCATACAGACTCTTCATAAAGGACATGGTAACTAAGGGAAGGCTGAAGGAAAACTGAAATAAATGGTTTCATAAAGAGGACTTTCGATCACCAAAACAGCATAGTGTTTTGAAGATTCATGATGTAGAATTAAAGTTTGAAATGTTGATTAGGTATGGACTGAAGGTTTTAGCAACAATGTTGAATATGCTTTACCAAATAAAGTCTATAAAAGTCATAGGGAGGAATTTTAACAGGAGATTTGACAAAGTCAGACTTGATTTGGAAAGGTAAATGTAGACACAATGATGAGGATGGATAACGTGAGAAAGTGATGGGGGAGACTGGAAGTACAGGTCTCATTAATCAAAAAGAGAAGCAGTGAAAAAACAGGAACATATGAGATTGAACCAGAATCTTTTTCATCACAAACATTATCTTCTGTATAATAACACAAAATTGTCTGAACTTGGAAGACAAAAAAAGAGAAACTGATTGTCTAGTATATTCAATGTTCTGTCAGTCTTTTTCTGTCTGCACTCAGGAAAACCATGATCTATGGCGCATCCTGGTACTCTCAGGTCAACTCCATCACCATCCAGGAAGGGAAATTCTAAGTAAACTCTAGAATTTGAGCTCTAGCTGAATTCTGTCTTCTTGGGAGATTGCGGAGTTTCTTTTGCCTTCTGCCCAGAGAACTGAAACATAAGAAAGCCCCTCTCTGAAGATTTTACCTGTTACCATTAGTTATAATTTAGGAAGGAGAGTCTTACTGGGTTGGAAGAAAGTTGATGCCATTTTCTACAGGTATGATGAGCACTACCCCAAACCAAAATTTACTGTTACAGAGTCCAATGCATCTACTTGACAGATCTTCTTTAACTTTTGAAATTCACTTGTAGCATTGTCAAACTGCATCAGGATTCACATATTTATATTCAACAAAGCAAAAGACTTGCTAAGGATAGATCCCTAGGAAGTCACACTTTGAAAACTTAATGGTCTAAATTGAATACCTTCATGCCTTTTGAAATGGACAGAGTCAGTGTCATCCCCTATGCTGAATCCTTCTCCTTTTGGATGTTTCCCTTCCTAATAGCACAAGAGACATCCCTTCCTGTGAGCTAAGGAATTATGTCTGGTATGGTGATGTGTCTCTGCAGATGGAGTAGGGAAGAACAAAGAGTTAGCTGGGTTTAATGACCCATGAGCCCATGTTCATGCCCAGAGGACTTTGAAGGCTAAGCTTGGGGATTCTGGGACATGCTTAGGCTTAGAGACACCCTCATTCACTATAAAGTTTTTCTCCATGTGACAGAACAGACTGAAACCCAGAGGTTTCCTGGGGTTCTCATCATCATCTTTAGCTCCAGGGCTTATACTGTGACACGCTGTTCCAAGGAAGGCCTGGAGGAGGAAATATTGGAAAGGTAAGGGTACATGAAAGAGGGAAATGAGATGCTACAGAAAAGAGGAGAAGAGGCAAATGAGGAGAGGAAAGGACAGCAGCCTCCCCTTTGCTGAGAAGTTATCCAAAGTGACCATTTTCTATTCTCGCCACACAAACAAAACATGACATAGCATGTGGGATTGAAGCAGATGACCACGGGTGAGAAAACCGTAATATGTCACTGAGTTATACACAGAATATTTCTGCTCTTTTTCTCTCCCTTACACACACATTCACACATATTCTCTCTCACACACCCATACATAAATATAAACATACATATACATAAATCCTTATTCTACTCAACGGGTACATTCTGAAAAACTGGGAGCCATATCCTCATATGGCAATGTTAGGGATACTAAAGTAAATACTCCTGGTTTGTTACCTCCAGTAGCAGCATTTATGTTGGTATGGAATAGAAAAATATATAAATAAAATCATGCTATGTTAGATGCTGAAGAGTTGTATAATATCTTAGAGATGTCAAAACTTAAAAAATATATATAACTTTATTAGTTTTAAGCATCAGGAAAGATTCATTCACCATGCTTTAATTTTAGTATCACTTAAATTTGCTAGGCATTTTATCTATATAAACCTGAAGCTAAGCATAATTTCAGGACATAAGTGCAACTTTTCATGTTGATTTGTGATAAGTTAAGGCATGTAAGGCATATGAACATGATTTAGCTGATAAGCAAAAAGCAAATTGCTGTACTTACTGTAAGAACATCAAGGGATTACAGAATAAACAGGAATCTGTAGGTATCAGATCAGAAACCAAACCTTTGCATAAGATTTGTCACTGCTGTTGTTCAGTTGCTTAGTCATGTCTGACTCTGCAACCTCATTAACTACAGTATGCCAGGCTTCCCTGTCCTTCAATATCTCCCAGAGTTTGCTCAAACTCATGTCCATTGTGTCAGTGATGCTATCCAAACATTTCATCCTCTGTCACCTCTTTCTCCTGCTCTCAACCTGTCCCAGCATCAGGGTTTTTTCCAATGAGCTGGCTCTTCCATCAGATGGCCAAAGTAAGATTAGCAGTTTAGATTAGATTTTTGATGCTTGTTAATTCCGTAAGATTAGCGTGCATCAAACATACCAATGGCTTTCTAGTATAAAGAGAAAGACGAAAATTCTAAGAGAGACCATCTGATTGGTGGTGGTTTAGTTGCTAAGTCATGTCTGACTCTTGTAACACCATGGACTGTAGCCCGCCAGGCTCCTCTGTCTGTGGGATTCTCCAGGCAAGAATAATGGAGTGGGTTGCCATTCCCTTCTCCAGGGGATCTTCCTGACCCAAGGATAGAACCCGGATTTCCTGCAGTGGAGGCAGATTCTTTACCAACTGAGCTATGAGGGAAGCCCTGCTTCCCATAATTTGGCTGCAACAGATCCATGAGGGAAATCCCTATATTTGTGTAATATCAAACATAAATAGTGGTATAAGTCAGCAGTTTTCATTTAGACCTAGGATTCTTTAACACCAGACCACACTTTGAAAAACACTAGGTATAATAATTTATCAAAAGTAACCAAAAGACTTCTTGGAAAAGAAAAGGAAGAGAATACCATGTAAGATAGTGTACACTCTTTTTTGAAATATGGCCAGTTCCTTCAAAATTCTCATATAGAAGAAAAAATAATAGTGCCTCTAAAGCTGAGTGCTGAAGAATTGATGCTTTTGAACTGTGGTGTTGGAGAAGACTATTGAGAGTCCATTGGACAGCAAGGAGATCCAACCAGTCTACCATAAAGGAAATAAGTCCTGAATATTCATTGGAAGGACTGATGCTGAAGCTGAAACTCCAATACTTTGGCCACCTGATGCTAAGAACTGACTCATTTAAAAAGACCCTGATGCTGGGAAAGATTGAAGGTGGGAGGAGAAGGGGACAACAGAGGATGAGATGGTTGGGTGGCATCACTGACTCAATGGACCTGAGTTTGAGTAAGCTCTGGGTGTTAATGATGGACACTGAAGCCTGGTATGCTGCAGTCCATGGGGTCACAANATTGAAGGTGGGAGGAGAAGGGGACAACAGAGGATGAGATGGTTGGGTGGCATCACTGACTCAATGGACCTGAGTTTGAGTAAGCTCTGGGTGTTAATGATGGACACTGAAGCCTGGTATGCTGCAGTCCATGGGGTCACAAAGAGTCGGACATGACTGAGGGACTGAACTGAACTGATGAATCTCAGAACAATAACTTCTACTCTCAGGAAACAGGAGAATATCTAATATTTCTAAATTAACTACTTTTACCATAACCTCCAGTGCTGATTAAAAGTCTTTCATCTTTCCAGGACTCATTGATAAGAAAAACAACGTGATCCTACTTTCTGACAAGAATTCAATGACACCTCTAGGAAAATGCCTTCTATCAATGACACCCAGTTCCATCCTCCCTTCTTTCTCCTGCTAGGAATACCAGGGCTGGAGACTGTACATATCTGGATTGCTTTCCCATTCTGTGTTGTGTATCTGATTGCCCTTGTGGGGAACATCACTGTTCTATATGTGATCAAGACTGAACACAGTCTCCACCAGCCCATGTTCTACTTTCTGGCCATGTTGTCAATGATTGATCTGGGTCTGTCCACCTCCACCATCCCCAAAATGCTGGGCATCTTCTGGTTCAACCTCCAACAGATCAGCTTTGGAGGCTGCCTTGCTCAGATGTTCTTTATCCACATGTTTACAGGAATGGAGACTGTTCTACTGGTGGCCATGGCTTATGACCGCTTTGTTGCCATCTGCAACCCCCTCCAGTACACCACCATCCTCACCAGTAAAACCATCGGCATTTTAGCCTCTGTTGTTGTGGGCAGAAATTTGCTTCTTGTGACTCCATTTGTGTTTCTCATTCTGAGGCTGCCCTTCTGTGGGCACCACATTGTTCCCCATACATATTGTGAGCACATGGGTCTTGCCCGATTGGCCTGTGCACCCATTAATATCAATGTTATCTATGGGCTCATGGTGATTTCTAATATTATTGTAGATGTGATTCTGATTGCCTCTTCCTATGTACTGATCCTTCAAGCTGTTTTCCACCTCCCCTGTCAGGATGCCCGACTGAAGGCTCTCAATACTTGTGGTTCTCACGTCTGTGTCATGCTATGCTTTTACACACCAGCATTTTTTTCTTTTATGACACACCGCTTTGGTCATAATATTCCCCACTATATTCACATTCTTTTGGCTAATCTATATGTGGTTGTCCCACCTGCCCTTAACCCAGTCATCTATGGAGTCAGGACGAAGCAAATCCGAGAGCGGGTTGTAAAAATATTTGTATAGAAATAATAGCTCTGTGAAGTGACTGGGAAATATATTCACAAATTTTTAATAATCTAAAATCTAAATCTTTCATTATATTGTATAGTACTCTCCAGGCTTTTCATTTTTATTGGAAATGGTTTAGGGTAAACGGGATTCCCTGGTGGCTCAGATAGTAAAGCGTCTGCCTGCAATGCTGGAGACCTTGGTTTGATACCTGGGTCAGGAAGATCCCCTGGAGAAGGAAATGGCAACCCACTCCAGTACTCTTGCCTAGTAAACTCCATGGATGGAGGAGCCTGGTGGGCTACAGTCCATGGGGTTGCAAAGAGTCGGACACGACTGAGCGACTCCACTTGGGTAAACAGATTAAGCAAACTATCATTTTTGTCCACTCTGCTCACCTCCCCCATGTAACTGAGCAAAGACTAAAAAAACAGGAAGATAATGATNCCATGGATGGAGGAGCCTGGTGGGCTACAGTCCATGGGGTTGCAAAGAGTCGGACACGACTGAGCGACTCCACTTGGGTAAACAGATTAAGCAAACTATCATTTTTGTCCACTCTGCTCACCTCCCCCATGTAACTGAGCAAAGACTAAAAAAACAGGAAGATAATGATAGCTTATGGTAAACAGTATCAGGGTGTGTCATTCATTCACGCAAGCACACCATAGAGTTAGTAAAGTAAAGTAGAAAGCGTGTATATTGAGAAAGCAGAGAGGCTAGAGCTCTGAGTGTTCTTACCTTGTCCTGAAGATCCTGGACGAGCTCCCAAGATGATAGCTTATGGTGAATGGTGTCGGATTCTAGATCTCTGAAGAAGAAGATTTAGCTTTGGGACTGAGGACCAGTCTTGATCACTCAAGAGCTTTTGTGTACCAGAGTTTTATTAAAGTATGAAAGAGACAGAGAAAGCTTCTGACATAGACATGAAAAGGGGGCCCCCATTGTTAGTGTTAGCAAAGGAGATATATACTTTTTTAATTGGTTATTACAATAAATTAAAAGACTGTCTCAAAGTTGTAAAGATCTTACTAGACCCACTCCCATAATATACATTCTAAGATTTCAGGATTAGTCAGAAACTTTTCAAGAAGGAGAAACTATTCTCAAGCTGTATACATTGTTGTTATATAATCCTTACTACAGAGTTTAAGCTGAGTTGTTTGTTGTGTAATCATCAGTTCTAGGCTTAAAGAAAAAAACATTTTATGTGACTAAGACTAAGGAATGTAGAGGATAAAAAAGATTTGTCCTTTCTTCCTCCTTGAGAATTCCAGACCCCTATCTCCTCCTTGAGAGCCTCGAGAGCCCCAGACCCCTCTCTCCTCCTCCAGTACCCTGGACTTCTTATCAACCTGCCTAGGAATTGACTCTGTCAATATTCTGGAGGCAGCAGTGGTCTTGGATAGAATGTCTGATGGAAAAGGGTGAGATTTCCCTCATTTCTCCATGTCTTCTCTTTAGGTAAGTTTAAAATCTGATAGAAAACTGATCTCATTATATAGATCAAGAAAATAAAGTTCAAACCGTGGGTGGGTAGTGACGTCTAAATTAGAATATCCTGTTCCATAGAACTATGTTCTTTATAACAATCCTTGAATTTTGTCTCCCTACTCTAGAATCCTGGACTCATTTTTATTTTTATGACCCCTCCGTCTTTTCATTTGCTCCTTTTTATCTTTACTATTCCTTTTAGTTCCTTTCTCTGTTTCTTTCTTCTTTCTTTCTCTAACAGATCAAGCTTTTGGGATTTAAAGAATAAGAGAATCTGCAGTGTGAGCATTAAGAATACATAATATTGTTTTCCCTCCTGAGGCAAAGTCATTTTTTTTTTTTTTAATTTATTTTCTTTTCAAACTCTTGAGTTCAGGGCTGACTTTCAATAGATAGCAGCGAGGGAGCTGCTTTGCTACCTAGGAAACCCCAAAGAGGAAGCAGGTCCTCTACAAATGGTTTAGCACCAGGTTCCCCACAAAAGTGCAGATGTGTGACTAGCAAGGGGATATCCGCCTTTCTGGCCTCGCCTCAGTGTCCCAGGAAGTAGGGCTCTCCACACTGGACCCCCATCCCCATGCTCGGCAGAGCGGGCCACACCTCACCCCCAGGGAGGCAGGCGGCGGCCCGCCAAAAAAGTCATTTTAGATGTGAATAATCGTCTGTACCATGTCTAATTCCAATTGAGTTCTACGTAAAATTTTTCTTGTTTTCTATACCACGTACCTTCAGATATACAGGACTTCAGAACACTTAAAAATGAATCAGGATCATCCTATGGTTTAAGAAGAAGACCAGTCTTGGTGTCAAGTCCAAAATTATCTCACTGTAATTTATTAACAAAATAGATTTCACATATATAGTCTTATTTGCAAACTTTAGATACAGTTGGAAAGTGTGGTTTGCTTAAACTAGGTAAAAAGAGCACTGATTTGAAATTTGTGACTGACCACGACACTCTTGTGTAGAAATCAGAAATCTTTATCATATCCTGTGTTTTAGAACCACTCTCTAGGTTTAATGAAGATAGGCAAAATATTCAAAGCTCTTCCGAGTTAGATATCTGGAAACTAGGAAAGATATAACCAATAAGACAAGGAAAGCAACAACTTATGTTGCAATTTCTGTAAATCTGTCAGCTCTTGATCTGAGATTTAACACTGGCTAAGTATAATTCTTGTATCCTATAACACTTTATGGAATTTCCTTAGGCCTGTCTGCGTGAGTTATAAATTGTTTTGTTTTGATTAGGCCTCTGCCTCATGTCCCTAAAATTTTATGGGAACTTAGAATTTTAAAGATGGAAAGATATAATCTACCTCCTGTATTTTACAAATAAGAAAACCAAAGTTCAAAGAAAGGCAGGAAATCTGTGCATAAAGAATATCTGCATTTAGCATCATTGACTGCAGCCATGAAATTAAAAGACGCTTACTCCTTGGAAGAAAAGTTATGACCAACCTGGATAGTATATTCAAAAGCAGAGACATTACTTTGGCGACTAAGGTCCGCCTAGTCAAGGCTATGGTTTTTCCTGTGGTCATGTATGGATGTGAAAGTTGGACTGTGAAGAAAGCTGAGTGCTGAAGAATCGATGCTTTTGAACTGTGGTGTTGGAGAAGACTCTTGAGAGTCCCTTGGACTGCAAGGAGATCCAACCAGTCCATTCTGAAGGAGATCAACCCTGAGATTTCTTTGGAAGGAATGATGCTAAAGCTGAAACTCCAGTACTTTGGCCACCTCATGCGAAGAGTTGACTCATTGGAAAAGACTCTGATGCTGGGAGGGATTGGGGGCAGGAGGAGAAGGGGACGAGCGAGGATGAGATGGCTGGATGGCATCACTGACTCGATGGACGTGAGTCTGAGTGAACTCCGGGAGATGGTGATGGACAGGGAGGCCTGGCGTGCTGCGATTCATGGGGTCGCAAAGAGTCGGACACGACTGAGCGACTGAACTGAACTGAACTGAACTGAGACGTAACAAGGTGGCTCTAGTGGTAAAGTACCCTCCTACCAAAGCAGGAGACATAAAAGACACAAGTTCGATCCCTGGGTCAGGAATATGCCCTGGGGAAGGGCGCGGCAATCCGCTACAGTATCCTTGCCTGGAGAATCCCATGGACAGAGGAGCCTGGGGCTACAGTTCATAGGGTTGCACAGGACTGAAGCAACTAAGCATGCATACACAGAGATAACAAGAAATGATCACGCAGATAAATCTTTTTGACCACAAACTCTTAACTCTTAAAGGACATCTGGACAGAAAATACTTGGTGTATATAAGTGACAATCCAATAATAGTTCCAGGTAGAGATAGCTAGGAAAGTGGAAGACAGAGCAAGTAACTTAGGATTGGTGTTGGTAATGAGAAAAAGGAGACTACAGAAACTCTGCTGCAGGTGCAAGCAGAATAGTAGCAAAGAGTGACTGAAGTTAATACAGGCCTCATTACTATGGTCTATAAATCCTGAGTGGTGAGGACTGACTGGCTCCCTGGTCATTCATATTTATACCACATATAAACAGGCTAAATAAAACGATGCTTTCTCATTTCTCTGTCAATGATACTAAGTGGCCTGTGACATATAAAAAGAAACTTTGTGATTAAATCTACTTATGATATTAGGGAAAATTCACTGTAAAAGTAACAGTGTACACAATGTAGATTGAAGCAAACAGTAGTGCTGGCCCTGAAATGGTTCACAATCAAACTGCAGTGCTATGCTTGGACCTGGCTGAGCAGAGTTCCCGCCCTACGCTCCATTCTCAAGGCAACTCTGTGCTTTGGAGTGAAGTGGAGTCGCTCAGTCGTGTCCAGCTCTTTGCAACCCCACAGACTGTAGCCTATCAGGTTCCTCCATCCATGGGATTTTCCAGGCAAGAATACTGGAGTGGGTTGCCATTTCCTCCTCCAAGAGATCTTTCCAATCCAGGGACTGAACCCGGGTCTCCTACACTGTAGGCAGATGCTTTACTGTCTGAGCCACCAGGGAAGTTTGTGTGCTTTGGAGTANGTAGCCTATCAGGTTCCTCCATCCATGGGATTTTCCAGGCAAGAATACTGGAGTGGGTTGCCATTTCCTCCTCCAAGAGATCTTTCCAATCCAGGGACTGAACCCGGGTCTCCTACACTGTAGGCAGATGCTTTACTGTCTGAGCCACCAGGGAAGTTTGTGTGCTTTGGAGTAGCTTCCCCAAATTGTTTTAAGTTCACTTCTGCTGCTTGGGGTCAGCTTGAGATAGCAAAACTATCTGTGCAGGGTGCCTTGAACTTGAACCAAGCACACATAGGCCTAATCATTAATTCTCCTCTTCAGAGGACTCTGATTCTCTTTTTTCAACACCCACCACCTTATGGAGTCAGACATTTGCCCTAAGGAGCCCTATGACCCATGACTATCAGGTTGTCTTGGAACCTCATTGCTGGATCCTGGGACCTGGTTTCAGGAGAGTGGCTTGGTCAGCAGTTTTGTCTTTCTGGACAGCATAGACTTTCTTTCATGGAATCACATGAGATGAAGCTACCAGAAGGGTTGTGACATGCTGATTGGAGGTGTTTCTCACTCATCACTCATGACAGACATAGGATGAGTTCAGGGCTCTAGGCTACCAATGGTCCATTCTGAAATGCTGGGCTTGAACTGTGTGTTAGATCTGTTCACTGTCTTTCAACTGTCTACATTTACACTCTCATGCTGCTTCCTAGCTACAGCACTTGAAGGTACTAGCAGGAGCCGCAGACCTCCTTTGCCTTACTGCCTTCCTCACCATGGCCCTGGTACCCAGAGTGACTGACCTCCCACTCTCTCTGCAAGCTCCATACCACCTGTCAGCCAAGTGATTACATCTGTGTACTACAAAGGATTTGTGACCATTATAGCCAACTGATATGATGACATGCCACCCTGAGTCAATGTTAAATAACGCCAGATGAGGTAGGGCTACTCCTTACAGGAGTGAGAATGCCCTTCTCATTTTACTACAGACACCTCACCTATGGTGGTGACACTGTGAAAGGAAACAACTCAGTAAGAACTAAAAGAGATCATCTTCTAGACATGCAGTCATTAGGGATTAAATATTTTAGGTGGCAAAAGGTGTGTTTCCCTACATTAATGTTATAAAGTCCAAAAAAAAAAATGGAATATAAACAGTAAAAAAAAAAAAAAAATCACATTTTCCTGAAGGATCTGGTTAAACCTGGCATTCGTCGTCATCATCAATGAAACACAGAAAGAACTTTTGAAGAGTCATTGGAAGCTATTATCCATGGGTAATACAATGGAGAATGCAGCAGCCTACGAATGACGCAATCAGCATTAAACAAATGGAATTTGGAAAGGCTAGAAATAAGATGGTCTATATTGTTCTGAACAGCCATGTCACAGTAAATAATAAACACGTCAGAACCTTCTTTTGTAGCAGGAGACTTGAAATGGCCAGAAATGGCCTGTCTTCTCAATTAAAAAGCAAGTAGTTCATGGAGCTGAACAGGAAGAAAAAAGTACCTGGAAACTACAAAGAATCTTTACTTGCAGTGATTAGACAATAACCAAATATATAATTAATTCTTCTCTACTCATTATCTTAAATGCTCATTGATAAATCACTATATACCACACGGTGTTTATCATACATTTTTTAGGCAAATTGTTTGTATGTTCAGGACCCAAAGAACACATTTGCCCCAGGCACCAGATATAGGGATAGGTCAAGTCCTCCATACATTTTTACATTCAGCGTCTGTGAATCCAACTTCTAACATCCCATTTCATTCCTATGATCTGTGCCAAGGTAATACCGTCCTGGACCTGAACAGGATCCCAGTGTTCTGGGAATAATATGTATGCAGTTTGACTATTGATTTATGGACAATGCTGTGTGTAAGTGTATGTGTGCACACATGCTTATGTTTGTGTTACACATGACATGAATTTGCTAGGGTCTGAACGTTAAATGCTTTACATACAGACTTAATAGCAAAGATAGGCAATATGATAGGAGAAGGAAATGGCAACCCACTCCAGTATTCTTGCCTGGAGATTACATAGACAGAGGAGCCTGGTGGGCTATAGTCCGTGAGGTCACAGTCAGACACGACTGAGTGACTAACACTGAACCCTGAACAATATGAAAAGAAGAAAAAATATAAACATAAAAATAGATAAGGAAATGGTGACAAGAGAAAAATGACTCCAGTTTTAATTATATTCTATCAGATTTAATGACCCAAGACAATGCCTTTCCACTTAAGCCACCTTTACACTCCCAGATACCCCTCCTTTATGGGAACCCTTTATACATCACGGGGTACATCACAGAATACAGAAACCCATCTAGTTCATAGAATATTAGCTTTGTTTCTACCTATATTATTCACCAGCACCTTGAGAGTGGACATAACTCAGTCTAATTAATTTATTTCCTCTAGTTTGTACTGTTATTAAAAGCATTTTGTATTATAAAGCTACTCAAATATTTTAAATATAAAGTATTGTTTCCATAATGTAGACATATGGAGTATATTTAGGGATAGATGTGTTACTTGGAAAGGTCTGCTTTGACAATCTGACAAAGTCTAAATTAAAATCCCAGTGAGCAGTAAATCAATGGAACATTCCAAAAGAGAATAAAGACACTCAAAATGGAAACAGTTCCCCCAAAGTATATGAATTGGACTTATTTGGCTGCTGAATATCTGTTACCAATCCCCTTACCCTACCCCACTCTCCAACTGAATGATGGAGTGTGGTTTATGCAGATAAAACAGCCTAACATTACTCTTGGCATCCTCCCTGAGGGGGGTGACATCCTGGCAGCCTGGCCAAGGGTGGCCATGTTCATCCCAACCAGACAGAGACAGGCCCACCCACATTTGGCTGGTGGAGTTTAGCACCAGCGCAGATTTCACATTCCCACTCCAATACTCACTGAGAAGTGCCTAATGATGCTGATGCACTTACAGACATAAGAAAAATCTTTGCTATTTGTATAAATTGTATAAATCCATCAGTTCAGTTCAGTCACTCAGTGGTGTCCAACTCTTTGCGACCCCAT
>SJYX01016281.1:302282-358090 GCA_006410675.1 Oreotragus oreotragus
GCTCAGCCTTTTTCACAGTCCAACTCTCACATCCATACATGACCACAGGAAAAACCATAGCCTTGACTAGACAGACCTTAGTCGGCAAAGTAATGTCTCTGCTTTTGAATATGCTATCTAGGCTGGTCATAACTTTTCTTCCAAGGAGTGTCTTTTAATTTCATGGCTGCAGTCACCATCTGCAGTGATTTTGGAGCCAAAAAAAAAAAATAAAGTCTGACACTGTTTCCACTGTTTCCCCATCTATTTCCCATGAAGTGATGGGACCGGATGCCATGATCTTCGTTTTCTGAATGTTGAGCTTTAAGCCAACTTTTTCACTTTCCTCTTTCACTTTCATCAAGAGACTTTTAATTCCTCTTCACTTTCTGCCATAAGGGTGTGTCATAAATATACATAAATCATGTTTTTAGAAAAATAAAGAAGCAAACGTTCAGGACATTTAATCCAAATACAATATCTCTCAAATATGTTCCAGTATTGGTCCATTCATTTGGGTAATCAGCCCATAATTCAGTTCAGTTCAGACACTCAGGTGTGTCTGATTCTTTGTGACCCCATGGACTGTAGCACATTAGGCTTCTCTGTCCATCACCAACTCCCAGAGCTTGCTCAAACTCATGTCCATCGAGTCGGTGATGCCATCCAACCATCTTTACCCTCTGTCATCCCTTCTCCTCCTGAAATCTTCCCCATTCTCCATCCTTCAATCTTTCCCAGCATCAGGGTCTTTTCAAATGAGTCAGTTCTTTGCATCAGGTGACCAAAGTATTGGGAGTTTCAGCTTCAGCATCAGTTCTTCCAATGAATATTCAGGACTGAGTTCCTTTAGGATTGACGAGTTGGATCTCCTTGCAGTCCGAGTCTCAAGAGTCTTCTCCAGCACCAGTTCAAAAGCATCAATTCTTTGGCACTCAGCTTTCTTTATAGTCCAACTCTCACATCCATACATGACTACAGGAAAAACCATAGCTTTGACTAGACAGACCTTTGTTGGCAAAGTAATGTCTCTAATTTTTAATATGCTGTCTAGGTTGGTCATAGCTTTTCTTCCAAAGAGCAAAGCATCTTTTAATTTCATGGCTGCAGTCACCATCTGTAGTGATTTTGGAGCCCCCCCAAAATAAAGTCAGCCACTGTTTCCATTGTCTCCTCATCTGTCTGCCATGAAATGATGGAACCAGATGCCATGATCTTAGTTTTTTGAATGCTGAGTTTAAGCCAACTTTTTCACTCTCCTCTTTCACTTTCATCAAGAGGCTCTTTAGTTCTTCTTCACTTTCTGCCATTAGGGTGGTGTCATCTGCATATATGAGGTTATTGATAGTTTTCCCAGCAATCTTGATACCAGTTTGTGCTTCATTTGCGACCAGACTCTTTATGACCCCATGGACTATACAGTCCATGTAGTTCTCCAGGCCAGAATACTGGAGTGGGTAGCCTTTCCCTTCTCCAGGGGATTTTTCCAACCCAGGGATTGAACCCAGGTCTCCCTCATTGCCAGCAGATTCTTTACCAGCTAAGCCAAAAGGAAGTGAAGTGAAGTTGCTCAGTCATGTCCAACTCTTTGCAACCCCATGGACTGTAGCCTACCAGGCTCCTCCTTCCATGGGATTTTCCAGGCAATAGTACTGGAGTCGGATGCCATTTCCTTCTCCAGGGGATCTTTCCGACCCAGGTATCAAACCCAGGTCTCCCACATTGTAGGCAGATGCTTTACCATCTGTGCCACCAGGGAAGTCCCCACCCTTAATTCAAGGGTATCTTTAAAAACTTGGAAAATTCTTTGCAGACACTTCCATTTTCCAGGTGCCAACTTGGAAATTTTGAAGAAAATTACCAACAGTTTCCCAAGGTGGTTTCATGCTTTTGTACTCCTACCAACAAGTATGAGAGCTTCAGCTGCTTCGCACTTTCACCAGTGTTGAGGGGTTTTCGATCTTTTGAATTGTAGCTATTCTAGTGTGTGAAAAACAGTATCTCACTGTGGTTTTCATTCTCATTTCCCTGACAGCTGGTGACATTGATTATACGTTTGGCTCTTATGGGCCATTTTTAAATCTTCCCTTATAAAGTTTTCTTGCTGTTGTTTAGTCACTAAGTTGTGTCCAACTCTTTGCAACCCTGTGACTCCTCTGTCCATGGGATTTCCCAGGCAAGAATGCGGGAATGGGTTGCCATTTCCTTCTCCAGGGGATCTTCTCAGCTCAGAGATTGGCAGGCAGACTCTTTACCACTGAGCCACCTGGGAAGCCTGAGTTTGTACCAGTCTTTTCCAATAACTACAAAACCAGCTCCTTTAATAAATATTTGAATGCAGTTCAAAAGCCTTTGGAAAATCAGGGTTAAAGATAAAACTGCCTATGTTAAAAGTACGACCAGTAAAACATACGTATATATAATAAGATATGTTATGTTATATATTGTACATTATTGTATAAACTAAAAGTAAATTTGAATAGAGAAATCTTCAGTGAAAGATAAAGTTGCTTACTGACTATGAAAATTTCAGAAAAAACTATTTGGCAAACTCAAGCTGGTGCTCTTAAACTATGGCAAACTATAGGTACAGTGTGGGTCCTGAAATCTAGATTCAAAGACACAGTGAAGGAACCTACCTGGCAGAAGCTGGGATTTATTTTGAGGGACTCACTCAGCACATGATGACTTTCAGTTCATCTACAAGGAGTGGGCGCTTGGAAACCAGAGAGAATACCCTGACTTTCCTCTCTGCTACCCTCCTGCTGGTGTTTTCTATATTCTGAATATAGGTGTCAAAGTGCAAAGGAGGCAGTCAGTGCAGTACATTTGTGTGAGTCCTCGGGGATACAGAGTATGAAGTGGTCCTAGAGAGGCAGAGAAGATATGCAGCACATTGGCCCACATAAATGAAGAGCTAAAAAGAAATTCAGAACAAAAGCTCGAAGGCCAGCATTTTTATGTATTCTCCTTTCAAGTACTATACTATTTTTTCAGGATTGTGTCTGTGGTATTTGCTACTGTCTGTCTTTGTTCTCAGGCTTCCCAGGTGGTGCCATAGGTAAAGAACCTGCCTGCCAGTGCAGAAGATACAAGAGACGTAGGTTCAATCCCTGGGTTGGGAAGATCCCCCTGGAGGAGGGCATGGCTATCCACTCCAGTATTCTTGCCTGGAGAATCCCTATGGAGAGAGGAGCCTGGCGGGACACAGTCCATGGGGTCGCACAAAGTCAGACACGACTAAAACGACTGAGCAGGCATGCACACATGCTATTCGTCCTCAGAGTCCCCTTAGAAGAGATTTGGATTTCTTTTTATCCTTTTAGACCCCTCAAGAGTTATGCAAAATACTTCCGATTTTCAAAACTCATGTTATGAATTCACTCTGAATTTAAATGTACCATGTTTACCTGGAGGATCAAAATTTTTTTAAAAAGAAGGAATGGATAATCATGTCACTGCCATGCATGTCCTATGTCTGTATTCCTATATGTTCTCAAGTAATTTTATATTACTCTTTCCCTAAGGTCTAAAGTGAGATGTAAGAAAAACTGAAATGCCAGGAGTATTCTTTTACATGTCTTATAAAATCCATGAGTATTGAAGAAAACTTTGAGCTTTCTAAAGCTTTAACTAGCACTGAAATTCAAAAAAAATTGATATGAAAATGTATAGCCAGATATAACACATTTTGTGGAGAATACTATAAGTGATGAAGAAGAGTAGAAAAGGTTTTTTTTATCCCTTATGCTCTTTTACCATAAAGTAAATCAAAGCTTTCTGAAGAGAAGATGGTGATTCGCTTTGGAGTCATATAAGTAACACTATATGTAAAATATCTTGAAAAATTACAGTTTTTACCTGATAGCTCACAAGAGATCTTTTGTTACTTGCTCAAGAAGTAGTTGATTATGCCATTGCATATATATAAAGGTAAAATTACAAATAAAGTTTTATTGATTTAGCTTATATTTATTGAACACCTAAATAATGTGTTGTCTAATAAGAGCTTAGTAAATAATAGGTTGAATCAAGAATGTTTGCTTGTCATGTGAGCATTACTGACACCTAGTGGTCAAGCTAAATACATTTCTTAATTAAATGAGTCCTTTATAAAAGCAGGAGAAGGCAATGGCACCCTACTCCAGTACTGTTGCCTGGCAAATCCCATGGATGGAGGAGCCTGGAAGGCTACAGTCCATGGGGTCTCGGACATGACCAAGGAAGAGTGAACTAAAAAGTAACTGCAGTTGTTTTATTCAAATTCCATCAAAAACGTATCTTAAATAAGTAATAAAGACAATATCTGTTAAATGAGTCCTTTATAAAAGCAAGAGAAGGCAATGGCACCCCACTCCAGTACTCTTGCCTGGCAAATCCCATGGACGGAGAAGCCTGGAAGGCTACAGTCCATGGGGTCTCCGACATGACCGACCAAGAGTGAACTGAAAGGTAACTGCAGTTATTTTATTCAAATTCCATCAAAAATGTATCTTAAATAAGTAATAAAGACAATACCTGTTTTATTAATAGCTTGGATCTATTGCCAAACACTTCTTTCTCACTGCATTATCTTAATTCAGAAAAAAATGTGATGTGAATTGTCATTTTCACCCCTTTTTAAAAATTTTATTTTTATAAGGCAGAATGTGGGGCTTATAGAGGTAAAGAATTATGCTCAGTGTCTCTCAGTTATTGTATTGTAGAAAAAAGACTTAAACTTAAGTTTTCTGACTCTGAAGTGTTGATTCCAGAGATAATGTCATAAATTAAATAGCCAGTGTTTAATATCAATTAATTTCTAATAAACAGTGATAAGAGTCCTTTCTAGGCATTATCTTATTATATCATTACAACAATCCTGTTAAGTTGATTTTCTTTCCTAATTTCCTTGTGAGAAAACCAAAGCTCAAAAAGTAAAATGAATGGACAAAAATCACAGAACAAAGGGATGGGCAAAGGACCATGTTCCTAATATACATGATACATGATTACTATTATATCTAGTGTTAGAGGTGCCATACTCTCACAAAAATCATTTCGTGTAAATCTTAAAACAAATATAGCTCAAAGTTTGTAAACTTACATAAGAACTCTGGCTCTGGCCTTTATTTAATGTACATATATTTTTGCATTAAGTTTGAGAAATCCTGGGTTTTTTCCTATGGTGCTCTTTCACTGTCTTCCGTGTCTACCAAAAGTAACTTCACCTGATCCACAGTGAGATTTAAGATGTCGGCGAAAAAAAAAGGTGAAACTGAAAGTCGCTCAGTCGTGTCTGACTCTTTGTGACCCATGGTCTGCAGTCCGCCGGTCTGGTGGGAGGCCATTACTCCTCTGACTGACTATAGACTCCTGAGGATACTCACTGGAGGCTGAAGACTATAGATCTGTAACCAGAGGAAATTTCTGACCAGAAAATTTTAACGTTGTCCTCAGGGATATGGAAATTTTCCATGCCATATTACAGGTCCAAGGACACAACCCACAGTAGGAAGGCCCTTCCAGGGGGCTAGCGTTCTCATATAACTCCTTGGCTTTGGCTATTGAGAACTCAGACACATGCAAGCTGCAGTCTGTGGCATCCAGTTCTTCACAAACGATTTCTCAGATTCCAGCCAGAGGTAGGTGAGTCAATTTCTGGTTACGCTGGAAGAAAGATCACAATGACAGTAACTAAAGCAATTCATGGAATGATATAATTCCAGTGGCTCCATCAGAGTCTCTGTAGAGAAGGCCATCTCTGAGCAGAGTAGCCAGAAATTGTGTTGAGAAAAACCTGAATTTATAGATGCACATCAGTCACTAACACAAAAATCACATAGCACAACACAGGACTAAATATGCAAACTGCTATCAACAAACTCAGCAGATAGGTAGATAAATATTGAACAAATAGATTCAAACTTATGAACAAAGAATGTGATATGCAAACAGGAGGGAAAAATACTAATGGTAACTCATTGGCTGGAATAAATGAACTCCTTCCTTCTCTACAGCCTTCTATTTTGTCATCACAGAAGAGAACCTCTTACACTGGGCACGGTCATCCTAGTGAGAGGTTACAGCATTTCTGAAAATGAGGCACAGAGTGGTTGAGAGATGGGAAGCCTGAAAACCTGGGCAAAGATATTATCCAGTTCTGCTGCAAAGATGGAAGCCAGTCCCTGGGAGAAGCTCACCACAGTTTACCTGGGGAACTGTGTATCTGAAAGGAAAGAGAGGTTCTGAAAGGAAAAGGAAGAGCATCAGAGTTATGGTGAATATAGACTTTAAAAATATACATGGAGGTGTTTATTAAACAGAAAATAATATTAAGCACACAAAAGGTGAAGATGACTGCATCAGCAGTGGCCATAGTAATGGTAATGCATGTGTGCATGCTCAGTTGCTCAGTCATATCTGACTCTTTGTGACCCTGTGGTCTGTAGCCCACCAAGGTCCTCTCTCCATGGGATTCTCCAGGCAAGAATACTAGAGTGGGTTGCCATGCCTTCCTCCAGGGGATCTTCCCAACTCAGGAATTGAACCTGCATCTCTCAAATCTCCTTCATTGGCAGGTGGGTTCTTTACTACTAGAGCCAACAGGGAAACCCAGTAAAGACAATGGTTGCAACATATTGACCTAAACAGACAGCATTTTTGCAAATGACAATATGCTTCTACTGATATTTAGCCCCAAGAAAATCTTCCATGATCATTCAGTGGGATGATAATAAGATGAAAACAGTAGTAAACATTGGAAACACTGGACAATCTTATTGAACAGGACATGAATCTTTGAATCCCCTAGTCCCTTTGAACAGGATATGAGTCACAGCATCTCAATCACATTTTATTGATAGTATTATATTGATCAGTAATATGTTTTTCAAAAGGAAAATTACTGAAAGTCATTGACGAAGAGGGATGAATTATTGAAAAATTAAGAAAAAAGATTATAGAAGTCTTAATTAACTCGGTAGCTGTGAGGGGGAAGAAAAATAGATTTGATAGCTATTCTGAAGACTAACACTATTAAAGTAATTGGTGGCTCAGATGATAAAGAATCTGCCTGCAATGCAGGAGACCCAGGTTTGATCCCTGGGTCAGAAAAATCCCCTGGAGAAGGGCTTGGCAATCCACTCCAATATTCTTGTCTGAAGAATTCCATGGACAGAGGAGCCTGGCAGGCTATAGCATAAGGTCACAACGAGTCATACACAATTGAAGCTACTTAGCATGCACACAAACGTGTATTTTAGTCCAAGCCATGTCCAGGAGCAAATTAAAGTTTTGCCCCTGACACAAGAAATACAGAGAATACTGGCAGGTAGAGAAAGAAGAAAAAGTAAGATGTGAAGTTCAAATGCAGACAAGTAAGGAAAGAGTAAGTTTCCTGAGACTGAAAGAGAAATACAGCCAAGAATGAACAGAAACACAATGCCATCTGTTGTATGCCCTGTGACACACTTTCCAGATCTGCTTTTTAGGAAATATGCATCTACCTCCCAGCAACTAGGAATATCAGATACTGAGAGCTCACATCTGCACCCCTTTCTGGAACTGTCATCCAACCCAAGAAACTATCTCAACCAAAGTGTTGTCCCATAACTCAGGATAACACACAGCCAATGGCAGGGCACCGTGGAATGCAAATAACTGACTTCCTTGCATCATCGAGGGACAACACAGAAGGGCCATTCCAGCTCCAGAGCTTCCCATAATACCACTGGAGGCCCCAGATGCAGTCTCATGGTGAGTCAGCTTCCCTTCGACCCAGTCCTACTTTACTAGCTTTTTTAGAAACATAATTTCTGAGAGATCTCCAAAATCCCTCTGCATGCCACACTATAACCCAGGTTGTGTTTATCTAGGATATCATATTTATATAATAATTTGAAAAATTATTTCCACTAAACCTTTAACTTTTATTTGCTAATTATCACTGATCTCTGCCTATCACTATGTAAAGTATAAAGATACTTTATACCACGAACATAAATCTAACACAGATTTTGACCTCAAAGACATTATACCCTAGTGGTAAAAAGCTAGCAGTGTTTCTTTAAGCTAGAATGAGCATTAGAATTGCCTGGAGGGTTTAATTAGCATTATTCAGTCAGTTCAGATCAGTCCATAGATCTGTAACCAGAGGAAATTTCTGACCAGAAAATTTTAACGTTGTCCTCAGGGATATGGAAATTTTCCATGCCATATTACAGGTCCAAGGACACAACCCACAGTAGGAAGGCCCTTCCAGGGGGCTAGCGTTCTCATATAACTCCTTGGCCTTGGCTATTGAGAACTCAGACACGTGCAAGCTGCAGTCTGTGGCATCCAGTTCTTCACAAACGATTTCTCAGATTCCAGCCAGAGGTAGGTGAGTCAATTTCTGGTTACGCTGGAAGAAAGATCACAATGACAGTAACTAAAGCGATTCATGGAATGATATAATTCCAGTGGCTCCATCAGAGTCTCTGTAGAGAAGGCCATCTCTGAGCAGAGTAGCCAGAAATTGTGTTGAGAAAAACCTGAATTTATAGATGCACATCAGTCACTAACACAAAAATCACATAGCACAACACAGGACTAAATATGCAAACTGCTATCAACAAACTCAGCAGATAGGTAGATAAATATTGAACAAATAGATTCAAACTTATGAACAAAGAATGTGATATGCAAACAGGAGGGAAAAATACTAATGGTAACTCATTGGCTGGAATAAATGAACTCCTTCCTTCTCTACAGCCTTCTATTTTGTCATCACAGAAGAGAACCTCTTACACTGGGCACGGTCATCCTAGTGAGAGGTTACAGCATTTCTGAAAATGAGGCACAGAGTGGTTGAGAGATGGGAAGCCTGAAAACCTGGGCAAAGATATTATCCAGTTCTGCTGCAAAGATGGAAGCCAGTCCCTGGGAGAAGCTCACCACAGTTTACCTGGGGAACTGTGTATCTGAAAGGAAAGAGAGGTTCTGAAAGGAAAAGGAAGAGCATCAGAGTTATGGTGAATATAGACTTTAAAAATATACATGGAGGTGTTTATTAAACAGAAAATAATATTAAGCACACAAAAGGTGAAGATGACTGCATCAGCAGTGGCCATAGTAATGGTAATGCATGTGTGCATGCTCAGTAGGAAGCTAGATAGTATAACTGATTTCTTTGGGTATTCTAGGAACTGCAGAAACATTCAGTTGGCTTCTAATTGGAAATGGGACCCTGGTTAAAATTCAAGAGAGAGTGAGCAAGGAATAAACAGCTGTCTCTTATACACATCTAGATGTGTATAAGAGACAGGGTAATGCATGTGTGCATGCTCAGTCGCTCAGTCGTGTCTGACTCTTTGCGACCCCATGAATTGGCAGCACGCCAGGCCTCCCTGTCCATCACCATCTCCCAGAATTTACCCAAATTCATGTGCATCGAGTCGGTGATGCCATACAGCGATCTCATCCTCTGTCGTCTCCTTCTCCTCCTGCCCCCAATCCTTCCCAGCATCAGAGTCTTCCAATGAGTTAACTCTTCATATGAGGTGGCCAAAGAACTGGAGTTTCAGCTTTAGCATCATTCCTTCCAAAGAAATCCCAGGGTTGATCTCCTTCAGAATGGACTGGTTGGATCTCCTTGCAGTCCAAGGGACTCTCAAGAGTCTTCTCCAACACCATAGTTCAAAAGCATCAATTCTTCGGCGCTCAGCCTTCTTCACAGTCCAACTTTCACATCCATACATGACCACTGGAAAAACCATAGCCTTGACTAGACAGACCTTAGTCGCCAAAGTAATGTCTCTGCTTTTGAATATACTATCCAGGTTGGTCATAACTTTTCTTCCAAGGAGTAAGCGTCTTTTAATTTCATGGCTGCAGTCACCATCTGCAGTGATTTTGGAGCCCAAAAAAATAAAGTCTGACACTGTTTCCACTGTTTCCCCATCTATTTCCCATGAAGTGATGGGACCGGATGCCATGATCTTCGTTTTCTGAATGTTGAGCTTTAAGCCAACTTTTTCGCTCTCCTCCTTCACTTTCATCAAGAGGCTTTTTAGCTCCTCCTCACTTTCTGCCATAAGGGTGGTGTCATCAGCATATCTGAGGTTATTGATATTTCTCCCGGCAATCTTGATTCCAGCTTGTGTTTCTTCCAGTCCAGCGTTTCTCATGATGTACTCTGCATATAAGTTAAATAAGCAGGGAGACAATATACAGCCTTGACGTACTCCTTTTCCTATTTGGAACCAGTCTGTTGTTCCATGTCCAGTTCTAACTGTTGCTTCCTGACCTGCATACAGATTTCTCAAGAGGCAGGTTAGGTGGTCTGGTATTCCCATCTCTTTCAGAATTTTCCACAGTTTATTGTGATCCACACAGTCAAAGGCTTTGGCATAGTCAATAAAGCAGAAATAGATGTTTTTCTGGAACTCTCTTGCTTTTTCCATGATCCAGCGGATGTTGGCAATTTGATCTCTGGTTCCTCTGCCTGTTCTAAAACCAGCTTGAACATCAGGGAGTTCACGGTTCACATATTGCTGAAGCCTGGCTTGGAGAATTTTGAGCATTACTTTACTAGCGTGTGAGATGAGTGCAATTGTGCGGTAGTTTGAGCATTCTTTGGCATTGCCTTTCTTTGGAATTGGAATGAAAACTGACCTTTTCCAGTCCTGTGGCCACTGCTGAGTTTTCCAAATTTGCTGGCATATTGAGTGCAGCACTTTCACAGCATCATCTTCCAGGATTTGAAACAGCTCAACGGGAATTCCATCACCTCCACTAGCTTTGTTCTTAGTGATGCTTTCTAAGGCCCACTTGACTTCACATTCCAAGATGTCTGGCTCTAGATTAGTGATCACATCCTCATGATTATCTGGGTCGTGAAGATCTTTTCTGTACAGTTCTTCTGTGTATTCTTGCCACCTCTTCTTAATATCTTCTGCTTCTGTTAGGTCCATACCATTTCTATCCTTTATCGAGCCCATCTTTGCATGAAATGTTCCCTTGGTATCTCCAATTCTCTTGAAGAGATCTCTAGTCTTTCCCATTCTGTTGTTTTCCTCTATCTCTTTGCATTGATTGCTGAAGAAGGCTTTCTTATCTCTTCTTGCTATTCTTTGGAACTCTGCATTCAGATGCTTATATCTTTTCTTTTCTCCTTTGCTTTTCGCCTCTCTTCTTTTCAGTGCTATTTGTAAGGCTTCTCCAGACAGCCATTTTGCTTTTTTGCATTTCTTTTCCATGGGGATGGTCTTGATCCCTGTCTCCTGTACAATGTCACGAACCTCATTCCATAGTTCATCAGGAACTCTGTCTATCAGATCTAGGCCCTTAAATCTATTTCTCACTTCCACTGTATAATCATAAGGGATTTGATTTAGGTCATACCTGAATGGTCTAGCGGTTTTCCCTACTTTCTTCAATTTAAGTCTGAATTTGGAAATAAGGAGTTCATGATCTGAGCCACAGTCAGCTCCTGGTCTTGTTTTTGTTGACTGTATAGAGCTTCTCCATCTTTGGCTGCAAAGAATATAATCAATCTGATTTCGGTGTTGACCATCTGGTGATGTCCATGTGTAGAGTCTTCTCTTGTGTTGCTGGAAGAGGGTGTTTGCTATGACCAGTGCATTTTCTTGGCAAAACTCTATTAGTCTTTGCCCTGCTTCATTCCGCATTCCAAGGCCAAATTTGCCTGTTACTCCAGGTGTTTCTTGACTTCCTACTTTAGCATTCCAGTCCCCTATAATGAAAAGGACATCTTTTTTGGGTGTTAGTTCTACAAGGTCTTGTAGGTCTTCATAAAACCGTTCAACTTCAGCTTCTTCAGCATTACTGGTTGGGGCATAGACTTGGATAACTGTGATATTGAATGGTTTGCCTTGGAAACGAACAGAGATCATTCTGTCGTTTTTGAGATTGCATCCAAGTACTGCATTTCGGACTCTTTTGTTGACCATGATGGCTACTCCATTTCTTCTGAGGGATTCCTGCCCGCAGTAGTAGATATAATGGTCATCTGAGTTAAATTCACCCATTCCAGTCCATTTTAGTTCGCTGATTCCTAGAATGTCGACGTTCACCCTTGCCATCTCTTGTTTGACCACTTCCAATTTGCCTTGATTCATGGACCTGACATTCCAGGTTCCTATGCAATATTGTTCTTTACAGCATCGGATCTTGCTTCTATCACCAGTCACATGCACAACTGGGTATTGTTTTTGCTTTGGCTCCATCCCTTCATTCTTTCTGGAGTTATTTCTCCACTGATCTCCAGTAGCATATTGGGCACCTAATGACCTGGGGAGTTCCTCTTTTGGTATCCTATCATTTTGCCTTTTCATACTGTTCATGGGGTTCTCAAGGCAAGAATACTGAAATGGCTTGCCATTCACTTCTCCAGTGGACCACATTCTGTCAAACCTCTTCACCATGACCTGCCCGTCTTGGGTGTGAAGGTCAGGAATGGCGGCAGTAAGGAGATACCCCTCATCCAAGGTAAGGAGCAGTGGCTGTGCTTTGCTGGAGCAGCCGTGAAGACATACCCCACACCCAAGGTAAGAGAAACCCAAGTAAGATGGTAGGTGTTGCAAGAGGGCATCAGAGGGCAGACACACTGAAACCATACTCACAGAAACCTAGTCAATCTAATCACACTAGGACCACAGCCTTGTCTAACTCAATTAGTATTATTAATAGGTCTCAGTCCCAGAGATTCTGATTTAGAGAGTCTGGGGTAGTGTCCAGTAATTAGCATTTATAACAAATTACTAGATGATGCTGATACCCATGGCCCAGGTACTACACTTTAAAAACCACTAATAATCATAACTAGCATAACAGCAAGATAAATAGACTTCTGAAAAATAACAAAAATAATAAATAATCATGAAATAAGTCAGCTGGGGAAAGCTCTGTGGGTAGTGTTTCATTAAATCTAGACTAAGAATTATTTTCGTGATTAGGCTTAGAAGAATTTATAGCTCTGAGAAGGTTTATTATTTTGCTGGAATTATACATTAGTCTCCTGATATGTCAGATTTCTTAATTCCATTCCTTAGCTCAGATCTAAACACTAGCTATCCACCCCTCCACCATAACTAAGTTCCCNAGTGTTTCATTAAATCTAGACTAAGAATTATTTTCGTGATTAGGCTTAGAAGAATTTATAGCTCTGAGAAGGTTTATTATTTTGCTGGAATTATACATTAGTCTCCTGATATGTCAAATTTCTTAATCCCATTCCTTAGCTCAGATCTAAACACTAGCTGTCCACCCCTCCACCATAACTAAGTTCCCTCCCACACACTATTTTCTCTTTTCATTTAGCAATTCCTTGTTCTTTTATAAAAAAAAAATTTTTATTAAAGTATAGTTGATTTATAATGTTTTAAGTCTTTTTTGTATTCTTTTCCATTATCATTTATTATAGGATACTAAATATAGCTATCTGTGATATACAGTAGGACCTTGTTGCTTATGTATCCACATACCATCTTCTTTTCAGGCCTCTCTTGAAAGAATATATCATTCTCCTAAACCATCTATATCAATACAAATCTTATAATTTTATACGCACACACACAGACCATCTTGTTTAGGCTTTACATGATGATTAATAAATACAATTAACAGTCAATATTTGTTATTTTATAGCCATATACAGTTTCTTCCTTAAAGAGTGAAGGGGAAAAGATACAAGTGCAAAATGGCTTTTTTTTTTTTTTTTTGGAAATTTTCCAAATAGTTTTCTATGTTGGTAAGGTAAATACTTTGAAGTGAGTATGTCTTTTTAATTCTGCCTTATATTCCATCTCTAGGTCTCCTCAGCTGTATTATGAAATTAAAGATCCCAGAAAACAGGTGACATGCTCTGAAAGAGGTTATGATCTCTCCCTGGAAGCAAGAAAACTGCAAAAAATGTATCTATAACCACTCCAAACAGATATGCTGCACCCCAACAAGACACAGTTCCATCCTCCTTCCTTTGTTCTGATGGGGATTCCAGGGCTGGAAGACGTGCACATCTGGATTGGCTTCCCTTTCCTTGCAGTTTATCTAATAGCTCTTCTGGGAAACATTACCATCCTATTTGTGATCCAGACTGAACGCAGCCTCCACCAACCTATGTTTTACTTCCTGGCCATGTTGGCCTTCACTGACCTTGGCCTGTCCACAGACACCATCCCCAAGATGCTGGGCATCTTCTGGTTCAATCTCAGGGAGATTGCGTTTGGTGCTTGCATCACACAGATGTACACAATTCACATATGCACTGGCCTGGAGTCTGTGGTGCTGACAGTCATGGCCATAGACAGATACATTGCCATCTGCAACCCCCTGAGATATAGCATGATCCTCACCAGTAAGGTAATAGCTGTCCTTGGCATACTCATCATATTTAGGACTTTGGTATTTGTGACTCCATTTATTTTCCTTATCCTGAGACTGCCTTTCTGTGAAGTCCGGATCATCCCCCACACCTATTGTGAACACATGGGTTTGGCAAAGTTGTCTTGTGCCAGTATTAGGGTCAATGTCATCTATGGCTTGATTGCTTTCTCTGTGGGATACATTGATCTTTCTGTGATTGGATTTTCATATGTTCAAATCCTCAGAGCAGTCTTCCACCTCCCGTCCTGGGATGCACGGCTCAAGGCACTCAGCACCTGTGGATCCCATGTCTGCGTCATGTTGGCCTTCTACCTGCCAGCTCTCTTCTCCTTCATGACCCACCGCTTTGGCCACAATGTCCCTCATGGCATCCACATACTTCTGGCCAATCTATATGTGGTTGTACCTCCTGCCCTTAACCCTATCATCTATGGGGTCAGGACAAAGCAGATAAGAGAACGAGTACTTAGGATGCTCAACCCAAAAAGCTATTGATGTTTAGTCCCAAGAAAATCTTCCATGATCATCAGTGGGATAATAATAAGATCAAATCAGTAGTAAACACTGGAAATATTTTCATTAAACTCCTCTGGCATTTCCACACAAGCTGGTCACGCTACTTTTTTGCCCATCAGTCATAATCTGTATATCCCCATTGGAAGGCGTAGCTCAAAGATTCCAAAATAATCACTCTACTTTTTGCCACAGGAAAAGTACATCAAAAATTCTCACACTGAAATCCCACTGATGCTACAAAATTTCTAAGGGGAGAAAAAGGTTTGAAAAAGTCATGCCCCCGGTACCTTCAAAAATTTTCTTTCTATGGTCTTGTTATTCACAGGTCAGAAGCTGAAGTTCATGACTATAAAAATGATGAATTTCATGAAAGTCAAGCAGGACACAGCGGTAAGGGACACTGCATGAGTCATGAGGTCCAGGTTGAAACTCAGGCTCTGTCCTTGACTGAAAGGTTTACCTGAGTTCGTCACTTAGAGCTCTTTGAGTGTCAGTATACTCGCTAATAAAATAACTAAAAAAAAAAAAAAAAAGCTGTTGTGAATATCTTTGCAGCTTCTGAGAACAAAGAAACATTGAAAATAAATACATGTGTTTCTGGTGTGGTTGTTACTTCTGGTGCATACAGATTCATTTACTAATTTCAATCCTACTCTACAGTCACTGGTTCCAGCTGCAGATGACCCTGGTGCTTGGCGGTCTGCAGGGACTCAACCCTGACCTTGGTCAAAGCCTTTAAGTCAGAAGGCTATACTGCCTAAAGAATTAAGAGTACTTTCTTTGGGCTTGAGGACTCAGTGAAACTACATGCCCTACAGTCCTGGTTAGGGCATGAGGCAGAATGGTTAGCTTTAGGGCAGAATGCACATGAGTGGCTACTAACATAAAGTCATTCCCATCTGAGTATGGAAGCTAGATAGTATAACTGATTTCTTTGGGTATTCTAGGAACTGCAGAAACATTCAGTTGGCTTCTAATTGGAAATGGGACCCTGGTTAAAATTCAAGAGAGAGTGAGCAAGGAATAAACAGAGAATGGGACTATGGTAATGTAAGCAAAGAGAGGTGGGGAACTTAAAAAAAATGATACTTTGTATAAATTTATAAAGAAAAATGACCAAATGTTCAGTTTCTACATAGAAATTACAGTATTGACACAAACAAGATTTTAGAAGGCTAAACAGATCAAAATGATGAAGGGAGATGATAAAAAAGGTTATTGCAGATTTTCATCCAAGTAAGATGGTGTGTGTGCTCAGTCTGATCCAACTCTTTGCTACCCCTTGGCTCCTCTGTCTATGGGATTTTCTAGGCAAGAATACTGAAGTGGGTTGCCACTTCCTCCTCCAGGGGATCTTCCCTACCCAGGGATTGAACCCACATCTCCTGCATCACAGGTGGATTCTTTACCACTGAACCATCAGGGAAGCCCTGGTAAGATGGTAAGAAGCCATGATAACTTGTCATATGTTTCTCACATTAATACTATATTAGCTGTTTTGCAATATTAACAAACTTGCAAATCTTTCAAAATCATTTAGAAAATTAATGTTATTCTGATGACAAAATCAGAAAATACAGAGTCTTTAAATCAATGCAAAGAGCAACACAATTATGAGAAATTTGACTCAAAATCAGTGTTCACAGGGATAGACACTACCAATTTGTTGTAAGGATTTATAAAGGATATAGGATTCCATACACCAGTTGTCATTCCTCATGATAACTAGCACAATTTTGGCACATGAAGGGGCTCAGAAAACATTCCAGTACTTACAATACTGAAGTGTATAAACGTAGAGTTGACAAATAGTGTCTACAATGGATCTCTAGTTCTACAGAAGTCAGTCCCTAAATATGAGTGTCTTTGTGCTCTGGTTTTAGGGCGAGAGGTTAAAAGAGGACCACAGGTTCTCACGGAATTGTCAAAACCAGGGAAGGTGGTTCAAGAAACTGGAAAAAATGGTCCTAAGACAAGGTTTCAGGTGACTCTACATATAGGTAAAGGGAATGGAAATAGGGGGCCAGGATTACTCTAAAAACCAGGTCTTAAAGGGCAGATCCAGCACTGCCAAGAAGTTTCGATAATATTAAAAAAAAAAAAGTCCTCTTAGCACAGTCTTAGTTGGCCAGATTTAGTATTAACTAAATGTATTTTAAATTAGTAGACTGTAGGGTTGTTGTTGTTGTTGTTGTTGTTGTTTTGTCAATTTAACTGAGAAAATCTATGAAGAGTTGCTTTGCTATTATAGTCTGACTATGGCTCAGCTATTCTGGAAGAAGTTGTATTAAGAAACAGAGAAGGGTAAGATGGGACCTATCAAAGCCACTCACCTCACTCCATGGTTTGCAGGTTTGTCATATTTGCATGAGAAATTTACATGAGAAACACAGATCCTTTAGAGAAACAAAGATCTGAAACCATTGAACAGTATTGAGAAACAGAGAAAATTTTCGTCAAGATCCAGTAGCAAGAGAGAGCAACAGGTTACCTGGGAATTAAATACCTAGAGGAAAAAAGAATCTATCTAGTGACCAAGACTCAAAACAAAGAGCTAAATATTGTTGAGGAAATAAAATTATGCATGCCACATATCATAAAGTGGAGTTTGCAAGCCTCTTAGTACATCTGATGCTATATTTTGCTTATAGTATATTCCAAGCATGTGGGTGCTAATGATGACAACTGTGACCCCAGAGACCCAGAGTGGGACATCGAGATGGGAATCTGGGAGTCTAAACAGCATTTGTTGTTGTCTGGTAGGCTGCTCAGTCATGTCTGACTCTTTGCAACCCCATGGACTGCAGCATGCCAGGCTTCCCTGTCCTTCACCATATCCTGGATCGTGCTCAAACTCATGTCCGTTGAATTGGTGATGCCATCCAACCATCTCATCCTCTATCATCCCTGTTTCCTCCTACTAATCTTTCCCAGCATCAGGGTCTTTTCTGATGACTCAGCTCTTCACATCAGGTGGCTAAAGTATTAGAGCTTCATCATTAGCCCTTTCAATGAATATTCAGGATGGATTACCTTTAAGATTGACTAGTTAGATCTCCTTGCAGTCCAAGGGACTCTCAAGAGTCTTCTCCAACACCACAATTCAAAAGCATCAATTCTTTGGCACTCAGTCTTCTTTATGGTCCAACTCTCATATCCTTACATGACTACTGGAAAAACCATAGTTTTGACTAGACAGATCTTTGCTGACAAAGTAATGTCTCTGCTTTTCAATTTGCTGCCTGGATTTTTCAAAGTTTTTTTTCTTTTTTTTTTTTTCCAAAAAGCAAGCGTCTTTTAATTTCATGACTGCAGTGACCATCTGCAGCAATTTTGGAGACCAAGAAAATAAACTCTGTCACAGTTTTCATTGTCTCCCCATCTATTTGCCATAAAGTGATAGGACCAGGGTGGTGTCATCAGCATATCTGAGGTTATTGATATTTCTTCCGGCAATCTTGATTCCAGCTTGTGTTTCTTCCAGTCCAGCTCTTCTCATGATGTACTCTGCATATAAGTTAAATAAGCAGGGAGACATTATACAGCCTTGACGTACTCCTTTTCCTATTTGGAACCAGTCTGTTGTTCCATGTGCAGTTCTAACTGTTGCTTCCTGACCTGCATACAGATTTCTCAAGAGGCAGGTTAGGTGATCTGGTATTCCCATCTCTTTCAGAATTCTCCACAGTTTATTGTGATCCACACAGTCAAAGGCTTTGACATAGTCAATAAAGCAGAAATAGATGTTTTTCTGGAACTCTCTTGCTTTTTCCATGATCCAGCGGATGTTGGCAATTTGATCTCTGGTTCCTCTGCCTGTTCTAAAACCAGCTTGAACATCAGGGAGTTCACGGTTCACATATTGCTGAAGCCTGGCTTGGAGAATTTTGAGCATTACTTTACTAGCATGTGAGATGAGTGCAACTGTGTGGTAGTTTGAGCATTCTTTGGCATTGCCTTTCCCTGCTATTTACCTGGGACCAAACTATGGTGAAGGTAATGAAGATAATGCTGAGCTCCTTCAGAAGTTCCCATGCATGTATTTCTACACTCAGTGCTCCAAACCCTGCAGCAGGACCCAGGAGAAAGGAGCAGTGACCCCACAAAAGACTGACCCAGACTTGCTCCTGAGTGTCTAGTGGAGGCATGGGTTGGTGGTGGCCTGCTGCAGGCTGGTTAGGTCATATAGGCCACTCATTTTTGTCCTTGGTCTTTAGGAATGCCTGCCTCCTTCTTGGACCCCAGCTTTTATGCTGTAAGAAGTCCAAGCATATAGAGAAATTAAGGTGTCAGTGCCTACTGAGAGTCCCAGCTGAGCCCAGCCTTCAAGTGAGCCCAGCCCAGGTACCAGGGAGAAGCTTGCTGGTGATTTCACTAAATCATCTAAGTCTTCCCAGCTGAGGCATCAAACATCATAGAGAGGAGATAAGCATGTCCACTGTGCCCTTCTGAGTTCCCGACCCAAAGGATCTATGAGCATAAAAAACTTTCAAGTCACCAAGTTAAGCAAGTGTGTTACATTGTGGTGGATAGCCAAAACACAGATTCCACATGGGATATTTGCAGTACAGAACATCAAGAATAATCTCGTCACTCAGATCACACTCAGTCACATTGTTACACAAAACCCACTGGGAAGCTGTCCAAGGTCTAGCAAGAGAAACTATGCCATCATTATCTGTGTGTAAGCATATTAGGAATGGGCAATGGCCCTGAATTCACTATCTCCCACTTACCAATAATAAAACCACAGCCAACTATTTGAAAAGCCAGATTGAACAGATGCAGTCAGCAATCTGTTTCTTCCCTTTATTAGCATTAATTATGATCATTTTGTTTTTATTGGCTTTATTTTTTATTAATATCTCCTCAAGCCAGAAAAAAAAATACATGCCTTCATACATGGGCAAGCTTCCACAGCTCAATGAAACAAACTAGGCATGTCTCAAGATAAGCATGATTTACTCTCCACATACTCAGTACTTGTGTTGGAATTGGGAGGGCAACTGATTGCTGAGCAGTGTGTGGACTCAAGATCCTCTGCCAGACTGTGTTCCGGTTTGATATCATGATTCTTGGCTCATCTTCCATCCCTGAGCCATGGTAGCAAGCTACCAACTTCTGAGTCTATTTTTCATGCTGAAATAAGAGGAAAAAATTTACTGAATGTTGGCAATCAGCACTGCCCTGTGTTCTCAGGGCCCAAAGGAAATCTGGCAATCATTCTGCTAGAAATAGAATTCTCTAGAATAGATTCTTTATAGTCCTCTTGTAATTCAATGGTTATAGAAAGCTGCATGTCTATTTATCCACCCAATAAACATTTTTCAAGAGACCAATCTACACCAGGCTCTTTGCTAAGGGCAAGAAATATAGAGATGAAGACTGGACAAGACTCATTTTTCAAGACTCAACCCAGATACCACTCTCTCCATAAAATTGTGACAGGAACAGTATTGCGTATTCACCCAATTCATTTTATTTTCCTTCTGTGCTGTCTGGAAAACTAACTTCTCAGCTTGCCTTGTAGTTAAATTTGAGCCATGTGAATAAATTTTAGCCAATGAGAGATCTGGCAAATGTGCTATCTGAATGATCACCCTGGCCATAAACTCTCTGGGACATTCTCTACATACTGTTACCTTCTGTGGTGGTCATAGGGACCATATGATCAAGATAGTGAGTTCACTTGATGGAAGGAGTCTGAGTCCTTGAATGACCCCATGGAGGAGAGCCACCCTGTTGGCCACACTGAAACGTGGCAAAATCAATTAACTTTTATTGTGTGAAACCACTAGGATTTAAGTTGTTTGTTTCTTCAGTTACTTCCTGCAACTGCCCAAAAACTAATAGAAAGTTTTATTTGCTACATTATTCAGGGTTGCTCAGGATGCAGAAAGCATAACATTTTAAAGAATTTTGGTAAAATACTCATAAAATTTGCCATCATAACCGTTTAAAAGTGTACAGTTTGGTATTGCTAAGTATGTTCATTTTGTTGTGCAACCAGTCTCCATAAGTTTTTCATCTTACAAAGCTGAAATCTATATTCACTAAACAACTCCCATTTTCCTCTCTCCAGCCCCTGGAAACCACCATTCTACTTTCTGTTTCTGAATTTGACTATTCTAAATAGCTCATGTAAATGGAATCATATAATATTTGTCTTTTTGTGATTGACTTATATTGCAGCATAATGTCCTTCAGTTCATTTCAGTTCAGTCGCTCAGTCATGTCCGACTCTTTGTGACCCCATGAATTGCAGCATGCCAGGCCTCCCTGTCCATCACCAACTCCTGGAGTTCACTCAAATGGACACCCATGGAGTCGGTGATGCCATCCAGAAATCTCATCCTCTGTCGTCCCCTTCTCCTTCTGCCCCCAATCCCTCCCAGCATCAGAGTCTTTTCCAATGAGTCAACTCTTCGTATGAAGTGACCAAAGTACTGAAGTTTCAGCTTTAGCACCATTCCTTCCAAAGAACACCCAGGGCTGATATCCTTTAGAATGGATTCCTTGCAGTCCAAGGGACTGTCAAGAGTCTTCCCCAACACCACAGTTCAAGAGCATCAATTCTTTGGTGCTCAGCTTTCTTCACAGTCCAACTCTCATATCTATACATGACCACTGGAAAAACCATAGCCTTGACTAGATGGACCTTTGTTGGCAAAGTAGCTTTTGAATATGCTATCTAGGTTGGTCATAACTTTCCTTCCAAGAAGTAAGTGTCTTTTAATTTCATGGCTGCAGTCACCATCTGCAGTGATTTTGGAGCCCCAAAAAATAAAGTTAGGCACTGTTTCCACTGTTTCTCCATCTATTTCCCATGAAGTGATGGGACTGGATGCCGTGATCTTCGTTTTCTGAATGTTGAGCTTTAAGCCAACTTTTTCACTNGTCGCAAAGAGTCAGACACGACTGAGCGACTGAACTGAACTGAACTGATAGGACCAGATGCCATGATTTTAGTTTTCTTGAATGTTGAGTTTTAAGCCAGCCTTTTCACTCTCCTCTTTCACTTTCATCAAGAGGCTCTTTAGTGCCTCTTCACTTTCTGTTATAAGGGTGGTGTCATCAATATATCTGAGGTTATTGATATTTTCCCTAGAAATCTTGATTCCGGCTTGTGCTTCATCCAGCCCAGCATTTCACCTAATGTACATTGCATATAAGTTAAATAAAGAAGCAAGGTGACAACATTCAGCCTTGACATACTCCTTTCCCAGTCTGAAACCAGTCCATCATTCCATGTTCAGTTCTAACTGTTGCTTCTTGACTGCATACAGATTTCTCAGGAGGTAGGTCAGGTGGTCTGGTATTTCCATCTCTCAGAATTTGCCACAGTTCATTGTGATCTACACAGTCAAAGGCTTTAGTGTAGGCAATGAAGCAGAAGTAGTAGCTTTTCTGGAATTCTCTTCCTTTTTCTATGATCTAACAAATGTTGACAATTTGATCTCTGGTTCCTCTGCCTTTTCTAAATCCAGCTGAACATCTGGAAGTTCTCGATTCATGTACTGCTGAAGCCTCGCTTGGAGAATTTTGAGCATTACTTTGCTAGCGTGTGAGATGAGTGCAGTTGTGTGGTAGTTTGAACATTCGTTAGAATTGCCTTTCTTTGGGTTTGGAATGAAAACTGACTTTTTCCAGTCCTGGAGCCACTGCTGAGTTTTCCAAATTTGCTGGCATATTGAGTGCAGCACTTTCACAGCATCATCTTTTAAGATCTGAAATAGCTCAACTGGAATTCCATCACCTCCTCTAGCTTTGTTCATAGTGATACTTGACTTCACATTCCAGGATGTCTGGCTCTAGATGAGTGATCATACCATCGTGGTTATCTGGATCATTAAGATCTCTTTTGTAAAGTCCCTCTGTGTTTTCTTGCCACCTTTTCTTAATACCTTCTGCTTCTGTTAAGTCCATATCATTTCTGTCCTTTATTGTGCCCATCTTTGCATGAAATATTCGCTTGGCATCTCTAATTTTCTTGAAGAGATCTTTCTAGTCTTTCCCTTTCTATTGCTTTCCTCTATTTCTTTCACTGATCTCTTAAGAAGGCTTTCTTATCTCTCCTTGCTATTCTTTGAAACTCTGAATTATGATGAGTATATCTTTCCTTTTCTCCTTTGTCTTTCGATTCTCTTCTTTTCTCATCTATTTGTAAGGCCTACTCAGTCAGCCATTTTGCCTTTTTGCACGTATTCTTCTTGGAGACAGTTTTGAACAGTGCCTCCTGTACAATATTATAAATCGCCATCCGTCATTCTTCAGCCACTCTGTCTATCAGATCATATCCTTTGAAGCTATTTGTCACTTCCACTGCATAATTGCAAGGGATTTGATTTAGGTCATACCTTGCTGGCTTAGTGGTTTTCCCTACTTTCTTCAAGTCTGAATTTTGCAATAAGGAGTTTACAATCTGAGCCACAGTCAGCTCCCGGTTTTGTTTTTGCTGACTATATATTGCTTCTCCATTTTGCCTGTAAAAAATATAATTATCTGATTTGGGTATTGACCATCTGGTGATGTCCATGTGTAGAGTCATCTCTCATGTTTTTGGAAGAAGGCGTTTGCTATGACCAGTACGTTCCCTTGGCAAAATTCTGTTAGCCTTTGTGCTGCTTCATTTTGTATTCCAAGGCCAAACTTGCCTGTTGCTCCAGGTATCTCTTGACTTCCTACTTTTGCATTCCAATCCCCTATGATGAAAAGAACATCAGTTTTTGGTGTTAGTTCTAGAAGATCTAGTAGGTCTTCATAGACCCATTCAACTTTAGCTTCTTTGGACTAGTGGTTGGGGCATAGACTTGGATTACTGTGATATTGAGTGGTTTGTCTTGGAAACGAATGGAGATCATTCTGTCATTTTTGAGATTGCACCAAGTATTGCATTTTGGACTCTTTTGTTGATTATGATGGCTACTCCATTTCTTCTAAGGGATTCTTACTCATAGTTGTGTATGTAATGGTAATCTTTATTAAATTCGCCCGTTCTGGTCCATTTTAGTTCACTGATTCCTAAAATGTCGATGTTCACTCTTGCCATCTCCTGTTTGACCACTCCTAATTTACTTTGATTCATGGACCTAACACTCCAGGTTCCTAAGCAACATTGTCCTTTATAGCATCAGACTACTTTTACCACCAGACACTCTCACACTTTGGCTCAGCTTCTTCATTCCTTCTAGAGCTATTTCTCCACTCTTCTCCAGTAGCATATTGGGCACCTACCAACCAGAGGAGGTCGTCTTTCAGTGTCATTTCTTTTTGTCTTTTCATATTGTTCTTGGGGTTTTCAAGGCAAGAATGCTGAAGTGTTTTGCCATTCCCTTCTCCTACGTTTTGTCAGAACTCTCCAAAAGGACCCATCAAAGGCTTCATTGCTGGAAACTCAACAATGTCTCCTTGAGGCTATTAACCAGAATAACAACACTGGAGTGATTCCACTTAAGTCTGCTTGGTGTTTGAAAGGAGATTGACAACTTTGAAATCAAAATTTCTGGGATCTCCAACAGTAGAGGAAGAACTGTGGATAGCTTAAAGAAGAAAATACTGTACTTCAGGATCATAAGCCAATGGGAATTTTAATGATTCATTAAAAAAATAAAAGATATATATAATGATTTATACTCTGATTTCCTTTTCTCCTTTGACATTGAAAAGTCAATATCAAATCAATGATGAGTCAAGTATTCATAAATAGAATATATCTCAGCATTTTATAAAATGTTACATTAGTAATATTTGACTAGAGACTATACATAAAAATAACATTTATTCATTTTTCAACTAAAAAAATATTTATCAAGTGCCATATGTGTGAGTCACAAAATAGTGGTTAGTACAGACAGTTATCAAGAAAAAGGCTACTTTAAGAAAGCTTAAGTTCAAAACAGCCCATGACTTATCATTATTCCAACCTTGCCAATTTGGCAATTAAACAAAATTATAAATTCCTAATGATCATTTAATTAATAGTGGCCAGAGCCAAGAGTGAGTTAAGCACATCTGCTACATAAATAAATCTGCTTTACCTATCACATTTTTGAAAAGTGAGTTGAATTGTTAGACTTCAACTGGATAGTTTTGCAGTTTTCTGGACTTTTTCATGGTCCATATTATAAATAGCAAAGGCAGACCACTGTATAACCCAACATATAGTGAATTGCTCAGTGTAAGTAAAGTTGATTTCTCCATGAAAGATATCACAGTAACTTAACACACTTAACAATTAAAGCTTTTTCTCATCCACATACCATTCCAATACGTGTGGGCTTTGTTTCACGTCAGCATTTACAGACTCATGCTTCTTTGATTAGTTGACCCCTTCATGTTCTAATCCCTTACAGACTGCCACTGGTGCTTCTGAATATGTCAGGCAAATAAAGGGGGAGAATGAGCAGGGTTTTGTAAGATAGTTTAGGGATTCAATTTAAGAAAGATTTACACCATTTTTTCTTCATTCCCCTGGCCAGAATCTTTACATAAATCTAGCTGGAGAGGGTTGGTGATTAAATATTTATTTCTTAAGAGAAGTAGGAGAAGGCAATGGTACCCCACTCCAGTACTCTTGCCTGGAAAATCCCATGGACAGAGGAGCCTGGTGGGCTGCAGTCCATGGGGTCGCTAAGAGTCGGGCATGACTGAGCGACTTCCCTTTCACTTTTCACTTTCATGCATTGGAGAAGGAAATGGCAACCCACTCCAGTGTTCTTGCCTGGGGAATCCCAGAGACAGTGGGCCCCCGTCTATGGGGTCACACAGAGTTGGACACAACTGAAGTGACTTAGCAGCAGCAGCAGCAGCAATCAACCCTAAAGGAAATCAACCCTGAATATTCATTGGAAGGACTGATGCTGAAGTTCCAATATGTTGGCCACCTGTTTCAAAGAGCAGACTCATTGGGAAAGAGTGTGAGGCTGGGAAAGCCTGAGGGTGGGAGAATGGGGCAGCAGAGCATGAGGTGGCTGGATGAGATTACCGATTCAACGGACAGGGATTTGAGTGGACTCTGGGAGATGCTGGAGGACAAGAAAGCCTAGTGTGCTGCAGTCCATGGGGTTCCAAAGAGTTAGATATTAGTTAGTCTCAAAGAGTTAGTTAGTGACTGAATAACAATAAGAAAAGTGATATGAGAGACCCTCACATGTAAAGCATATATATAACCTCTTCCCAAATGAGACTACCAGAACCCTCACCTGGGCACTGTATCCGCAGAGTCCAAGGTCTCCAGGGGTGTGTGGTCATCTCCATCAAGTCTTGATGTAGTCCCTCTTGGATGGGTCATCTTCCTCCTCCTACCATACATCTCATAGTGGAGCATAAACCAAAAAGATTCCCAGGTGAACTGAAGCGTGGAATATATTTAGCAGGAACTTGTCAGTGGTAATTCTGAAGTGCTTTGGGGCAGGCACTGCAATACTTTTATCTCCTAACAGTTGGGTAAGTTCTCTTGACCTCCCACTTTACATGATTCTGGGAGAAACTCTCCTGGCCATTGCTTTCCATGTCCTATTTATGCATCTGTGGGGTTTGTCTTCTTTAATGTTCCCTCGCTGCCTTATCTGAAGCAGGCAGTGGACAATGTGACTTCTTTTGCAGATATTGCATTTGGAGACTGTTTTGTGTCTGTCAAATATTAAAATCAATGATTGCTTTAATTTTTAATCAAAAACTTTTTAAAAGCCCAGATCATGTTCCTTTAGCAATGAATCCCCTTAAAAATTTAACAAGAGTTTTCTTAGGTAAACTTTCTTTACTTTTTATGTATTTTTGCTTTTCCCCACCAACTGCTTTTATACATAATGGTGTCTATCTAAGGCTATCAGACTTGAGAGGACAGCAATTCACATAATCTAGTCTTTTCTCAGGGTCATTTTCTATGAGTCTTTGCTACTCGAAGACATTCTAAATCTTTCTCTTAACCTTTGACTTCCCAAGTACTAGGAACATTTTTCAAGACTTTATATTACAAACTATCTATTGTGATCTTCTTGGAAACCAGCTAACTTTCTGTTAAGCTCATTTATTACTCATAAGATCTTATCAAATTAAATCAACAACTGCAAACACACACTATTTTGAATTCTTTAAACCTTTCCCCTAGAATTACCAACTTGTGTTGTGTGTGTGTGTGTGTGTGTGTGTTCAGTCAGGTATGTCACTCAGGCATGTTCAACTCTTTGTACCCCATGGACTGTGGCCCAACAGACTTCTCTGTCTATGAGATTTTCCAGGCAAGAATACTGGAGTGGATTGCCAATTCCTTCTCCAGGATATCTTCCCAACCCAGGGATTGAATTCATGTCTTTTTCCACCTCCTGTACTGACCAGCAGATTCTTTACCACTGTACCATAACTTGACAGCTGTCAAAACAAAAAATTCCAATTTACCAGTGAATTAGCACAATGCAATTTTATACTTTTTAATGACGTCAAATTCAGTGTGAAAGCTCTCTTCCTTTCAATCATTCAGGATCCTAGCCTTGCTCACTGTGTTCAGTTCAGTTCAGTTCAGTCGCTCAGTCGTGTCCGACTCTTTGCGACTCCATGAATCGCAGCACGCCAGGCCTCCCTGTCCATCACCATCTCCCGAAGTTCACCCAGACTCACTTCCATCGAGTCTGTGATGCCATCCAGCCATCTCATCCTCTGTCGTCCACTTCTCCTCCTACCCCCAATCCCTCCCAACATCAGAGTCTTTTTTCCAATGAGTCAACACTTCACATGAAGTGGCCAAAGTACTGGAGTTTCAGCTTTAGCATCATTCCTTCCAAAGAAATCCCAGGGTTGATCTCCTTCAGAATGGACTGGTTGGATCTCCTTGCAGTCCAAGGGACTCTCAAGAGTCTTCTCCAACTTCACAGTTCAAAAGCATCGATTCTTCGGCACTCAGCCTTCTTCACAGTCCAACTCTCACATCCATACATGACCACAGGAAAAACCATAGCCTTGACTAGACGGACCTTAGTCGGCAATGTAATGTCTCTGCTTTTGAATATACTATCTAGCTTTGTCATAACTTTTCTTCCAAGGAGTAAGCATCTTCTAATTTCATGGCTGCAGTCACCATCTGCAGTGATTTTTGAGCCCCAAAAAATAAACTCTGACATTGTTTCCACTGTTTCCCCATCTATCTTCCATGAAGTGATTAGACTGGATGCCATGATCTTCGTTTTCTGAATGTTGAGCTTTAAGCCAACTCTTTCACTCTCCTCCTTCACTTTCATCAAGAGGCTTTTGAGTTCCTCTTCACTTTCTGCCATAAGGGTGATGTCATCTGCATATCTGAGGTTATTGATATTTCTCCTGGCAATCTTGATTCCAGCCTGTGTTTTTTCCAGTCCAGCATTCACTGTGTGATTCCACTAATTTCTATGGGTTTGTGTCTTCCAGTGAATTATCTGCAATGAGCCAGAGGAAGAGGAAGAGATAGAATGCAGATGACATCAAGGAGGTTGTAAAAGCTGTTCCTGGAAGAGGTGCATGCAATTCCCTTGGCCAGACTTAGCCATAAAGCCCCACACAACTGCACATATGAGCTTCCCAGCTTGCTCAGTGGGTAAAGAATCTTCCTATAATGCAGGAGACATAGGACCCAAGGGTTCGATCCCTGGGTCAGGGGGATCCCCTGGAGGAGGGCATGGCAACCCACTGCAGTATTCTTGCCTGGAGTATCCCATGGACAGAGGAGCTTGGTGGGCTATAGTCCATAGGGTTGCAAAGAGTCAGATGTAACTGAGCACACGTGCAATGGCAAATATGCCTGGAAAATGTAAATTTACTTGTATTTAGGAGGAAAAAGAACTCTGCTTGGAAAAGTTAGCCTTGTCTCTGTCATTTATATACACTGATTGCCAAGCTAAAATCCAACCATGGCGTGAAAATGGTGAGAAGTGGTAGGAACCTCCAATACGTCTATGGTTCTTCTGGTCTCACTGAGACACTGTCTGTCCTACAGCCTGATCTACTTCTTGATTACTTTTTCCAGATGCTTCATTAAATAATCCCCCCTGTTTATTTTAGACCAAAGAGAGAGAAGCAGAGGGACACATTTAGATCCCTTCCGTGTTTTCCCATCATCCCCCTCATCTGTGGTAGGAAGGAAGAGAAGGCACTGGGTGGAGTATGGGTAAACTGCATGTCAGAGACGGAAGTTCAACAGACTGGGTACAGGGATTTAAATTCCTCCCCAGACCCAGCCACCAGCCCAGGACCATCTAAATATTCTCCGGAGACCTGCTTTGCCATTTTGCCAGGGAGACATCAGGAGTTCAGCATTCAATTCAAACCAATGAGGATTCTCTTTGGGTTTACACAGTTTGCTGTCTGTCAGAAGACACTGTTGTTGGGATATAATTGGGAAGGGGCACTAGAGGAGTTACTGTCTAAGGAACACAGAACGTGATGGATTTCCTCAACAAAATAACTGAATTTGAATTTGCTTGGATGTTTATAATAGAATTAAGAACTGTGTCCTATTTGAGAATTAGGCTGAGAGTTTCCCAAGACCTAAGCTAACTCCTGTAAAAGTAAATATAGATTTGTCTGTAGACTGAGCCAAAGGGGTGTGGTATTTATGGATCTGAGTATCTTGTTTCCTCACAGCTGAGGTGAGAGCAGGCTGCCAGACTTTAGGTACTCTGCTGACTTAAGAGATGTCTGAGGAATTATGTACATTTATCCAGGCAAATAATATCAGTGAGAAGATATTTCTGAGATTTTTTTTTTCCTGTTGTGGGATAATACTGCCTTGCTTAGAGTCATCACTTCATATTCCTTTTGCACCAATTTTCTTTTCTTAGAAAAAAGGACTGCTTAGTTCACCAAATAATACACATGTTATAATGATCACCATGGCTGATTCTTCCTACATTCTACTGAGTGACAGATTGGTCAGTATGCCATATACTCTTGAGAATGAACTTTCTGACATTCACTTTCACTGTAAAAAAAAACCTGGATTTTAAGTGTGGAAGCCAGGTTTAATATACTGGATAGGCTAGGCTATTGCCAGCTACACAAAAAAAGCAATTAATTTAAACTCCCCCTATTTCTGTTTCATTGTCTAAAACACTGAAAAGAGTAATTATTTTACTGACTTTTTTCATTCAATTATATATGCATGTAAAAACATTAATTCACTATCTTTGTGCTTTTTTCTTTCTTATAAACTGTCTTCCTTCCCCTCCCTCCCTGTCTTTTTCTTCTCTTCTTTTGTTATTTTCCACAGCTCCTTTCCTCTCTATTTCACCCATTTTCCCCTCTATTCTCTCCTCCCTTGTTTCATAAGAATCTCAGGTAAATTATTCTGCTCTTGACGTGACCCCAAGACTATCTTGGTTTTTTCATACTCTCTTCCTCCAAAGTGGATCACCATTAAAACATACTTGCAAGATCAATCAATTACTTTGGATAATCTAGTATGTGTTTTGAACTCAGGTAGATAAAGTACAGGTAACCAGCTTAATTATCTGCCCAGCTAAACCAGAAGGAGAGAAAATAATTACATGAATAAAGCTAACAAAATTTTAGAGGGCAGACATTTGCTACTTAGTGTCATTTTCTCATGTTGCACACTGAAGGTTATTTCACACCATAATAAGAGGAAATGAGTCCTTCCTCCCTGTAAAGAATATTTCTGACTTCCTGGCCCCCACAGTTGCCCACAGTCCAAGCTGCTTGGAGGCCCCTGCTCCTTTGATTACCAGGGATGTAACTTTGTCATCTCCCTCTGAGGGTAATTTATTTAGTTCCTTCCCCACTGGTGCAACCATAGAAATTTTTCCCATGAAGATTCTCATCGCTAAGTTTTCTTACCCTTCTTTTCTTGGGATATTTTTCCTTTATTCAGACTCCCCAAGAGCCTTTGATCTCTCTCACTCTGTTCACAGTGCTGAATTAAGTCTTTGACAATATACTCTCCTGGGAAATAGACCATAGGGCCTCGGGGTCCAGGCGTCTAACAAGGGCATCAGCCATTGAAAGTAATGGGGATGGAAGGAGCACAGAGGAGCCAGAGGCCATAAAATCAGCCTCTGGAGCCTTTGAAGAGGCCAGTTCAGGTGCTTCTTCCAACAACCAGAAATAGAGGTAGTGCAAACTTTGAAAGCTGGTAAGTCCCAAGCTGAGGCCAGGAAAATTGTGAGGAAGGAGACAATGAAGAAAGGTGAGTCCAGGAGCCTGGAATGAAAAGGAGATGAAATCTTTCAGTAGGGCCTGATATAGATGTCGACTCTGCCAACACACTTTTCTGTGGCCATACAAAGCTGTTGACCCCAAACAACTATAGACTCAAAGCCCCCATCCATATCACAGCTAGAAGACCAAGGAGAAGGAAATGAAGGAAATTGCCCCCATCCATATCACAGCTAGAAGACCAAGGCAGTGTGCCTAGCCGGGTCAGGACATTCCTTTCTTCTTTTGTCTAAACCCATCTGTGAGCCAAGGTGATCGATCACTCTGTTTCTAGGCAATCATAGCTAGGTTCAGATCTTCTGTTATCATCTGGGTTATTTAAGACTTATCTGTCCTTTCCAGACTCTCAACATTTCATGGTCAGAGATCATGTCTTGTTCTTTAGCACTTCGAATAAGGAAAAACTATGACCACTCCTTTGTAAATACCAGTCTGTGAGCATAACTAATGGAATTAGTGGAGTAATTAATGCAATTGGAGTACTGAAGATCAAAGCAATGCTGCACATGGCCAACAATTCCATATTAAAAGGCTTGAGTTTCATTGAGGAGAATATGTATATAAAGAAAAAATGTTCCCAGCTATTGAGGAATTTAAAAGGATTGTAAGATGGGACTAAAAGTATTGCTATACTGTATCAGTGTTATATGAGGTCCGAAAAGGACATTTCTTCCCTGTGTCTGTAAAAGACTTTTGATGATGTTCTTGACTCCAGTTTCTCTGTGCCTTCAGTCTTCCTTACACTAAATCTAGGTGTCCTTCTCACCCCTCAAATATTAATATATCCTTCCTTCTCCAGCTACCTGCCCGTGTTCAGATATTGATCACTTTTCCTTTGGACTCTTCAAGCTGGTGTGTGATTCTCCTTTGTTCCATCTATAGCATGGCACATCCCAGTGTCAAATTCTCTGTTGATTCCTTAGGATGTACCTGACAATGCCTACTGCCAGGTGGGCTGTGAATGGCTGCATATACTCCTGTGTACATTTAAACCTTGTCTCCTGATACTCTGCTCACCTACCTCCTTCCCCCAAAGACCTTAAGATCTACCGGCCCCTAATACCTGATCATTAATCATTACTGAACATCCACCCAGGCAGACCTTTCTTCTCTTGCCATTGCCTACAAGAGTAACCCTCCCCTCTCCCCAGATGAATACAACCGCTTTATGTGTCCTTCTCAGATACTTTAAGCTTGTTATGTCCCTGGGCTAATAGGATCTCAGGAAATAATCCTTTCTGTCCCCACAACAGCAGCAAAGCTAAGTGTCATTTATCTGTTTCACATATGATAAAATTAGGTACCAAAGAGTTTAAATAGCTTTCAGGGTCATATAATAAGAGCCAGAGTTGGAACTCAAATTTTCAACTACAGAATATTGCTTCATTCACCTGTACTTTTGTCTCTTTCCCACTACTTGTAAGATCATTTTTACTATAACCACAATTATAACATGTGTTATATATGTTTATAAGTCAAGTTTTCTCTATTAGTTAATCTCACTTGAAAAAAATCATTTTTACTTAATCCACGTTATATATCTGTATGCCAAACAAGATCAGATCTGAAAAGGCACTGATCATTTTCTTGACTTTTCAAATAGTTTGAGTCACTCTGAGGATCTAGAATTTGATTAATGAGAAGGAGAAGGCTTTTTAGAAGAGATAGGTATGTTTTCTCTCCTCCTTATTTCTCTGATTCATACTGAGAATAATTTCTCTAATCGCAAATGGAAATACAGAACTGAGTTAATACATAGTTGTCCCTACCCCAGATTTGACCCTTGAGCCCCTGAATCTTTGGTTTCCTAAAACCTTACACTGAGTAGAAAGTTGTATGTGTTTATTGCATAATCTGTATTTGGAAAGTCTAAGATATTCAAAGTGAAAGTCTTTGGATCAAGAAGAACCCTTCATTTCCTTCTCTGGCAGCCAGCATCTGATACCTTCTCATACACACTTCACTCTCCTGGAGGAGGCGGGTCAGGTGGGATACATGATACCCAGCCCCAAATCTACTGAGTATGTGTCTCCTGGGCTGCTTCTCCCATCCCTGCATGACATCCTGTCTCTTTCCCGGCCTTCAGGTGCTGTGGTCATTGTCGCCTCTCTTCTTAGTGTTGGTCAGTCTGCTCTTTGCATAGCAGTGAGGGAGTTAAGCCAGAACCCAACACCAAGAAAAGAATAATCCCAACTAGAATCACTGCAGGTAAATTTTCAGAACACAGATTCCATATGCGGAAATAATTGGATCCTGGTCACAAGGATTCATGGGTAAATTTGCTTACCAGGTAAGTAAGCCCTGTTTGAGTTTATATGCTGAAAACTTACTCACTAACTATTGAAAACTTCTATTTCACCTTTGGTAACCTCCTGGTGTACCTTGCGATACTGTCTCTGTCACGAGAATAGGAAATTCACAGTCTTTTCTAAAGGACTCAAATCTAATAAAGCACTCCTGAAATTTCACAAAGAGAAGCAATAGCAGTTAATCCAGTAAAAGAATGATAAACATTATACATTGAAGTGAAATCCTCTTTGGAGCTGGATGAAATTGTTGTCCTGAGATGGTGCAAAGGGCTGCTCCACCTCTAATCCAATATTTCCTGAATACTGAAAATAAAGAATCCTGAAGTCAGTCCTTGTCCAATTGTATGGAGCAGAGNGAGGGCATGGCAACCCACTGCAGTATTCTTGCCTGGAGTATCCCATGGACAGAGGAGCTTGGTGGGCTATAGTCCATAGGGTTGCAAAGAGTCAGATGTAACTGAGCACACGTGCAATGGCAAATATGCCTGGAAAATGTAAATTTACTTGTATTTAGGAGGAAAAAGAACTCTGCTTGGAGAAGTTAGCCTTGTCTCTGTCATTTATATACACTGATTGCCAAGCTAAAATCCAACCATGGCGTGAAAATGGTGAGAAGTGGTAGGAACCTCCAATACGTCTATGGTTCTTCTGGTCTCACTGAGACACTGTCTGTCCTACAGCCTGATCTACTTCTTGATTACTTTTTCCAGATGCTTCATTAAATAATCCCCCCTGTTTATTTTAGACCAAAGAGAGAGAAGCAGAGGGACACATTTAGATCCCTTCCGTGTTTTCCCATCATCCCCCTCATCTGTGGTAGGAAGGAAGAGAAGGCACTGGGTGGAGTATGGGTAAACTGCATGTCAGAGACGGAAGTTCAACAGACTGGGTACAGGGATTTAAATTCCTCCCCAGACCCAGCCACCAGCCCAGGACCATCTAAATATTCTCCGGAGACCTGCTTTGCCATTTTGCCAGGGAGACATCAGGAGTTCAGCATTCAATTCAAACCAATGAGGATTCTCTTTGGGTTTACACAGTTTGCTGTCTGTCAGAAGACACTGTTGTTGGGATATAATTGGGAAGGGGCACTAGAGGAGTTACTGTCTAAGGAACACAGAACGTGATGGATTTCCTCAACAAAATAACTGAATTTGAATTTGCTTGGATGTTTATAATAGAATTAAGAACTGTGTCCTATTTGAGAATTAGGCTGAGAGTTTCCCAAGACCTAAGCTAACTCCTGTAAAAGTAAATATAGATTTGTCTGTAGACTGAGCCAAAGGGGTGTGGTATTTATGGATCTGAGTATCTTGTTTCCTCACAGCTGAGGTGAGAGCAGGCTGCCAGACTTTAGGTACTCTGCTGACTTAAGAGATGTCTGAGGAATTATGTACATTTATCCAGGCAAATAATATCAGTGAGAAGATATTTCTGAGATTTTTTTTTTCCTGTTGTGGCATAATACTGCCTTGCTTAGAGTCATCACTTCATATTCCTTTTGCACCAATTTTCTTTTCTTAGAAAAAAGGACTGCTTAGTTCACCAAATAATACACATGTTATAATGATCACCATGGCTGATTCTTCCTACATTCTACTGAGTGACAGATTGGTCAGTATGCCATATACTCTTGAGAATGAACTTTCTGACATTCACTTTCACTGTAAAAAAAAACCTGGATTTTAAGTGTGGAAGCCAGGTTTAATATACTGGATAGGCTAGGCTATTGCCAGCTACACAAAAAAAGCAATTAATTTAAACTCCCCCTATTTCTGTTTCATTGTCTAAAACACTGAAAAGAGTAATTATTTTACTGACTTTTTTCATTCAATTATATATGCATGTAAAAACATTAATTTACTATCTTTGTGCTTTTTTCTTTCTTATAAACTGTCTTCCTTCCCCTCCCTCCCTGTCTTTTTCTTCTCTTCTTTTGTTATTTTCCACAGCTCCTTTCCTCTCTATTTCACCCATTTTCCCCTCTATTCTCTCCTCCCTTGTTTCATAAGAATCTCAGGTAAATTATTCTGCTCTTGACGTGACCCCAAGACTATCTTGGTTTTTTCATACTCTCTTCCTCCAAAGTGGATCACCATTAAAACATACTTGCAAGATCAATCAATTACTTTGGATAATCTAGTATGTGTTTTGAACTCAGGTAGATAAAGTACAGGTAACCAGCTTAATTATCTGCCCAGCTAAACCAGAAGGAGAGAAAATAATTACATGAATAAAGCTAACAAAATTTTAGAAGGCAGACATTTGCTACTTAGTGTCATTTTCTCATGTTGCACACTGAAGGTTATTTCACACCATAATAAGAGGAAATGAGTCCTTCCTCCCTGTAAAGAATATTTCTGACTTCCTGGCCCCCACAGTTGCCCACAGTCCAAGCTGCTTGGAGGCCCCTGCTCCTTTGATTACCAGGGATGTAACTTTGTCATCTCCCTCTGAGGGTAATTTATTTAGTTCCTTCCCCACTGGTGCAACCATAGAAATTTTTCCCATGAAGATTCTCATCGCTAAGTTTTCTTACCCTTCTTTTCTTGGGATATTTTTCCTTTATTCAGACTCCCCAAGAGCCTTTGATCTCTCTCACTCTGTTCACAGTGCTGAATTAAGTCTTTGACAATATACTTTCCTGGGAAATAGACCATAGGGCCTCGGGGTCCAGGCGTCTAACAAGGGCACCAGCCATTGAAAGTAATGGGGATGGAAGGAGCACAGAGGAGCCAGAGGCCATAAAATCAGCCTCTGGAGCCTTTGAAGAGGCCAGTTCAGGTGCTTCTTCCAACAACCAGAAATAGAGGCAGTGCAAACTTTGGAAGCTGGTAAGTCCCAAGCTGAGGCCAGGAAAATAGTGAGGAAGGAGACAATGAAGAAAGGTGAGTCCAGGAGCCTGGAATGAAAAGGAGATGAAATCTTTCAGTAGGGCCTGATATAGATGTCGACTTTGCCAACACACTTTTCTGTGGCCATACAAAGCTGTTGACCCCAAACAACTATAGACTCAAAGCCCCCATCCATATCACACCAAGGCAGTGTGCCTAGCCGGGTCAGGACCTTCCTTTCTTCTCTTGTCTAAACCCATCTGTGAGCCAAGGTGATCGATCACTCTGTTTCTAGACAATCATAGCTAGGTTCAGAACTTCTGTTGTCATTTGGGCTATTTAAGACTTATCTGTCCTTTCCAGACTCTCAACATTTCATGGTCAGGGATCATGTCTTGTTCTTTAGCACTTCGAATAAGGAAAAACTATGACCACTCCTTTGTAAATATCAGTCTGTGAGCATAACTAATGGAATTAAATACCAGTCTGTGAGCATAACTAATGGAATTAGTGGAGTAATTAATGAAATTGGAGTACTGAAGATCAAAGCAATGCTGCAGATGGCCAACAATTCCATATTAAGAGGCTTGAGTTTCATTGAGGAGAATATGTATATAGAGAAAAATGTTCCCAGCTATTGAGGAATTTAAAAGGATTGTAAGATGGGACTAAAAGTATTGCTATACTGTATCAGTGTTATATGAGGTCTGAAAAGGACATTTCTTCCCTGTGTCTGTAAAAGACTTTTGATGACGTTCTTGACTCCAGTTTCTCTGTGCCTTCAGTCTCCCTTACACTAAATCTAGGTGTCCTTCTCACCCCTCAAATATTAATATATCCTTCCTTCTCCAGCTACCTGCCCGTGTTCAGATATTGATCACTTTTCCTTTGGACTCTTCAGGCTGGTGTGTGATTCTCCTTTGTTCCATCTATAGCATGGCACATCCCAGTGTCAAATTCTCTGTTGATTCCTTAGGATGTACCTGACAATGCCTACTGCCAGGTGGGCTGTGAATGGCTGCATATACTCCTGTGTACATTTAAACCTTGTCTCCTGATACTCTGCTCACCTACCTCCTTCCCCCAAAGACCTTAGGATCTACCGGCCCCTAATACCTAATCATAGCTAGAAGACCAAGGAGAAGGAAATGAAGGAAATTGCCCCCATCCATATCACAGCTAGAAGACCAAGGCAGTGTGCCTAGCCGGGTCAGGACATTCCTTTCTTCTTTTGTCTAAACCCATCTGTGAGCCAAGGTGATCGATCACTCTGTTTCTAGGCAATCATAGCTAGGTTCAGATCTTCTGTTATCATCTGGGTTATTTAAGACTTATCTGTCCTTTCCAGACTCTCAACATTTCATGGTCAGAGATCATGTCTTGTTCTTTAGCACTTCGAATAAGGAAAAACTATGACCACTCCTTTGTAAATACCAGTCTGTGAGCATAACTAATGGAATTAGTGGAGTAATTAATGCAATTGGAGTACTGAAGATCAAAGCAATGCTGCACATGGCCAACAATTCCATATTAAAAGGCTTGAGTTTCATTGAGGAGAATATGTATATAAAGAAAAAATGTTCCCAGCTATTGAGGAATTTAAAAGGATTGTAAGATGGGACTAAAAGTATTGCTATACTGTATCAGTGTTATATGAGGTCCGAAAAGGACATTTCTTCCCTGTGTCTGTAAAAGACTTTTGATGATGTTCTTGACTCCAGTTTCTCTGTGCCTTCAGTCTCCCTTACACTAAATCTAGGTGTCCTTCTCACCCCTCAAATATTAATATATCCTTCCTTCTCCAGCTACCTGCCCGTGTTCAGATATTGATCACTTTTCCTTTGGACTCTTCAGGCTGGTGTGTGATTCTCCTTTGTTCCATCTGTAGCATGGCACATCCCAGTGTCAAATTCTCTGTTGATTCCTTAGGATGTACCTGACAATGCCTACTGCCAGGTGGGCTGTGAATGGCTGCATATACTCCTGTGTACATTTAAACCTTGTCTCCTGATACTCTGCTCACCTACCTCCTTCCCCCAAAGACCTTAGGATCTACCGGCCCCTAATACCTAATCATTAATCATTACTGAACATCCACCTAGGCAGACCTTTCTTCTCTTGCCATTGCCTACAAGAGTAACCCTCCCCTCTCCCCAGATGAATACAACCGCTTTATGTGTCCTTCTCAGATGCTTTAAGCTTGTTATGTCCCTGGGCTAATAGGATCTCAGGAAATAATCCTTTCTGTACCAACAGCAGCAAAGCTAAGTGTCATTTATCTGTTTCACATATGAGAAAATTAGGTACCAAAGAGTTTAAATAGCTTTCAGGGTCATATAATGAGTATAAGAGCCAGCGTTGGAACTCAAATTTTCAACTACAGAATATTGCTTCATTCACCTGTACTTTTGTCTCTTTCCCACTACTTGTAAGATCATTTTTACTATAACCACAATTATAACATGTGTTATATATGTTTATAAGTCAAGTTTTCTCTATTAGTTAATCTCACTTGAAAAAAATCATTTTTACTTAATCCACGTTATATATCTGTATGCCAAACAAGATCAGATCTGAAAAGGCACTGATCATTTTCTTGACTTTTCAAATAGTTTGAGTCACTCTGAGGATCTAGAATTTGATTAATGAGAAGGAGAAGGCTTTTTAGAAGAGATAGGTATGTTTTCTCTCCTCCTTATTTCTCTGATTCATACTGAGAATAATTTCTCTAATCGCAAATGGAAATACAGAACTGAGTTAATACATAGTTGTCCCTACCCCAGATTTGACCCTTGAGCCCCTGAATCTTTGGTTTCCTAAAGCCTTACACTGAGTAGAAAGTTGTATGTGTTTATTGCATAATCTGTATTTGGAAAGTCTAAGATATTCAAAGTGAAAGTCTTTGGATCAAGAAGAACCCTTCATTTCCTTCTCTGGCAGCCAGCATCTGATACCTTCTCATACACACTTCACTCTCCTGGAGGAGGCGGGTCAGGTGGGATACATGATACCCAGCCCCAAATCTACTGAGTATGTGTCTCCTGGGCTGCTTCTCCCATCCCTGCATGACATCCTGTCTCTTTCCCGGCCTTCAGGTGCTGTGGTCATTGTCGCCTCTCTTCTTAGTGTTGGTCAGTCTGCTCTTTGCATAGCAGTGAGGGAGTTAAGCCAGAACCCAACACCAAGAAAAGAATAATCCCAACTAGAATCACTGCAGGTAAATTTTCAGAACACAGATTCCATATGCGGAAATAATTGGATCCTGGTCACAAGGATTCATGGGTAAATTTGCTTACCAGGTAAGTAAGCCCTGTTTGAGTTTATATGCTGAAAACTTACTCACTAACTATTGAAAACTTCTATTTCACCTTTGGTAACCTCCTGGTGTACCTTGCGATACTGTCTCTGTCACGAGAATAGGAAATTCACAGTCTTTTCTAAAGGACTCAAATCTAATAAAGCACTCCTGAAATTTCACAAAGAGAAGCAATAGCAGTTAATCCAGTAAAAGAATGATAAACATTATACATTGAAGTGAAATCCTCTTTGGAGCTGGATGAAATTGTTGTCCTGAGATGGTGCAAAGGGCTGCTCCACCTCTAATCCAATATTTCCTGAACACTGAAAATAAAGAATCCTGAAGTCAGTCCTTGTCCAATTGTATGGAGCAGAGGGCTCAGCTCCTTTAGAATCAGCTGAACAGAGCTCTCTTCCTTGTAAACTCTGAGGGAAGGAAAAACTGAGTTAAGTAATTGTGCTGAATGAGGCTAAATCTTGTACAGGGGCTGGAAACACAGGCTCTAGAATCAGATTCCCCGGTTTTCAGTTTGGCTTTGCCACGTGTGTGTGTATGTGTGCGTGTGTGTGTGTGTGTGTGTGTGTGTGTGTTAGTCACTCAGTCATGTCCGACTCTGTGACACCAGGAACTGTAGCCCACTAGGCTCATCTGTTCATGGAATTCTCCAGGCAAGAATGCTGGAGTGGGTTGCCACTCTTTTTTTTCAGAGATTGACCCCGAGTCTCCTGATTTACAGGCAGAGTTCTTTACCATCTGAGCCACCAGGGAATGTGGCTTATGTTCTAGCTTTCTAATTTTGATCAAAGTGCTCAGCCTCCCTTTTCTTGTTCCCTTCATTATCTACGAAAATAATAATATTAGTTACTTTTTCGTGTTTTTAAAAGAGGAAGTGATATAATGAATATAAAGTATTTGGCATGATACCACATGCATGGCAAGTTTTTAGTTAAATGTCAGCAATGATTAACAATGATGACGATGACTTGAAATCATCACTGAGGCAGTTTCAGAGCACTAGTGAAAACCCAAGTTTTACTACAATTATAATATACACTTCCCATGGTGTTACATTCTGTTCTACATTTTAAGGACTCTGGATTTCCAGTGTGATCAGGATATGCTGCATGGCATCACACCGCAACTACTCCACTCCTCCAGTCTCCGAATTCCTCCTCATCTGCTTCCCTAACTACCAGAGCTGGCAGCTCTGGCTGTCCCTGCCCCTCAGCCTCCTCTTCCTCCTGGCCATGGGGGCCAACGCCACCCTCCTGGTCACCATCCGGCTGGAGGCCTCTCTGCACGAGCCCATGTACTACCTGCTCAGCCTCCTCTCCCTGCTGGACATGGTGCTCTGCCTCACCGTCATCCCCAAGGTCCTGGCCATCTTCTGGTTTGACCTCAGGTCTATTGGGTTCTTCCCCTGCTTCCTCCAGATGTTCATCATGAACAGTTTCCTGACCATGGAGTCCTGCACATTCATGGTCATGGCCTATGACCGCTATGTGGCCATCTGCCACCCACTACGGTACCCCTCCATCATCACTGATCAGTTTGTAGCTAGGGCTGCCATCTTTGTAGTGGCCCGGAATGCCCTTGCTTCACTCCCAGTTCCAATCCTTTCTGCCAGACTCAGGTACTGTGCGGAGAACATCATCAGGAACTGCATCTGCACCAACCTGTCTGTGTCCAAGCTCTCCTGTGATGACATCACCTTCAATCGGCTCTACCAGTTCGTGGCAGGCTGGACCCTACTGGGCTCTGACCTCGTCCTTATCATTCTCTCCTACTCTTTTATCCTGAAAGCTGTGCTAAGGATTAAAGCTGAGGGAGCTGCTGCCAAGGCCCTGAGCACCTGTGGTTCTCACTTTATCCTCATCCTCTTCTTCAGCACAGTCCTGCTGGTCCTGGTCATCACTAACCTGGCCAGGAAGAGGATTCCCCCAGATGTCCCCATCCTGCTCAATATCCTGCACCACCTCATCCCCCCAGCTCTGAACCCCATTGTTTATGGTGTGAGAACCAAGGAGATCAAGCAGGGAATCCAGAAACTGCTCAGGAGGTTATAAGAGGTAAAATGCGACAGGCAAAAACTGGGAACAGAAATTGCTAACAGGCAATAATTTCATTGGAAGGATTGATGTTGAAGCTGAAACTCCAACACTTTGGCCACATGATGCAAAGAGCTGACTCATTTGAAAAGACCCTGATGCTGGGAAAGATTGAAGGCAGAAGGAAAAAGGAATGACAGAGGATGATATGGTTGGATGGCATCACTGACTCCAGGGGCATGAGTTTGAGCAAGCTCCAGGAAGTGGTGACGGAAAGGAAAGCCTGGCATGCTGCAGTCCATGCGGTTGCAAAGAGTTGGACATGACTGAGTGACTGAACTGAGGTCTCAATTAAGCAGCCTTGGTTATGTTGTTAAATTTCTATCAGATCATTTTGGAATTTGAAACCTAAAAGAGTTAATCAGTTCACCAAGAAAGCTAAAAAGATAAACGGAAACTTTGATGCAAGAAGACTTTTCATAAGTTATATACTGCTGCTGCTGCTGCTGCTAAGTCGCTTCAGTCGTGTCCGACTCTGTGCGACCCATAGACGGCAGCCCACCAGGCTCCGCCGTCCCTGGGATTCTCCAGGCAAGAACATTGGAGTGGGTTGCCATTTCCTTCTCCAATGCATGAAAGTGAAAAGTAAAAGTGAAGTCACTGGGTCGTGTCCAACTCTCAGCGACCCCATGGACTGCAGCCTACCAGGCTCCTCCATCCATGGGATTTTCCAGGCAAAAGTACTGGAGTGGGGTGCCATTGCCTTCTCTGAAGTTATGTACTACTTATACTAAAAAATAATGCATGGAGGCAACATAAAGGGTTCTGTGCAACTTTATAAAAGAAAATAACTGTAAAGATAACCTCATATCTTAAGCAAGTAAAGTCTTAAATAATATTGTCTTACATCTGGCCTCTGACTTTCCTTAAGTTCTCTCTAGTTATCTACATACCACAATAACCGAAGAGGTAAATTTTGAACCCAAGGAGATCCCAGTAACATCAGGTATCTCCAGCACATAAGCAGGGATCTTACATAACATAGTTTGCTTCTGGCACAGAAATTAAAATGATGGCCACCAGAATAAATCAGGATATGTCTATGATAGTGAACAGTCCCAAGTGATGATCAAAAGAACTGGAAAGATTTTGTCAAAATTCCGTCCACCACAATCTGAAAAATGCTCCACAAGGCTTTAATCCCCCTGACACCTCACTTCAGCAGAGTCCCAACCATGAGTCTATCACACTTTCACAGTTAGAGGGCACTCCTAGGCAGAGTCCCAGGAGTTTGCAGTAGAACTGCGTGTATGTTTGTTTTAGTTGGAGTGAAAATACTTTACAATGTTGTTAGTTTCTGATATAGAACAAAGTGAACCAGCCATATGTATACATATATTCCCTCCCTTTTAAGCCTCCACCCCAGCCCTCATCCAGCCCTTCTAGGCCATCAGAGAGCAGAGAGCTGACCTCCCTGTACTATGCAACAGTTTCCCACGAGCTATGTATCATGAGAAGAGTACCCTTGTGTGGGTGTTAAAGTGCAGGAGCAGCAGGGACAGGGCACTGAGAGCTTCCACTACAGCCACTCCTGTACTTTCAGATGGTCTCATTCTCTGTGTTCATTAGTGCTAATCTGTCACTAGTTCTTCAAGACAGTGGCCTCTCACAATTTTTCTCAGGAAGGAGTCAAGACAAGGAGGTATATTACTGCCACTGTAGCTGGTCCCTTCATTCTTCACCTCCTCCTTTACCATTCATTCTAGATTCTGCTCACACTTAATCAGTGTTTAAGTCACTACCTCTAGCTGCCCCATTGCTCCTCACCTCCTCTTCCCTGATACAAGCTCCTTGGTGGTCATTAATATGAACCATTAGATTCACATGTTTTTTGCCAGATCCCATGGGAGTATTCACATGCTTCTTCCCCAAAACCTCTTTGCCTCTGATTGTCAAGTCTTGCTAATTCTCTCTGTACATCAAGTTGATGACCACATGCACTGCTTAAAGTTCGGCCTCCATCTTTGTAGTTCACTCATGACTTAACGCTGTAATGTGACAACATTTTAGCTTGCACAACATAGTAATATTCATTACTCGGCCTGGAACCTCCTTAAGACCATTGATGTGAAGAGAAGGAAAGACAGTCATTTAAATGAGGTAGGCAAAATAAGGTCTGGGACAACCGACTGTATAATTTATGCCCCTACGGTTGCTCTAACCAGTGGTCCTCAATCAGTTTTGTGGAAGATAATTTCTTCCACAGACTGAGAGTGAGGATGGTTTCAGGAATATTCAAATGCATTAAATTTACTGTGCATTTTATTTCTATTATTATTACATCAGCTCCACCTCATATCACCAGGTGTTAGATCCCGAAGTTTGGAGACCCTTGACCTAGGCAATTCCCAACATGCAATTCTGTTGGAATGGGCTACTGCTATGCCTATACAACTTTGTTAATTCTTGCTTCACACAATCCAAGCTGTGTTTTGAATGATAGCCAGTTTTCTGTTGCATTCTTTGCTACAGACTCTATGGGTTTCCTCTGGGACTCTAATATTGGGTCAGAGACTCTACCCAGCTTTTTTTTTTTTACAGTTAACACCAGGAGCCCTTTTGTAGTCCCCAAATCATATGTTCTGAGAAGCAGAGCTTCTTGAACCTCAGCTTAAACTTACTGAAGAGTTCTTTCCTACTCCTCATCCCAATCAAAACAATGAACCTTCAGTCTCATCTAGTAAATAGATCACAAATCAAATCAGAATCCTTAAGGGTGTTATGAGCTGTCCCCAAATTCCAGAGAGGTTGCTTTCTTAATTGTAGGAGGTCAAGGTAAATTAGTTTGTCCTTTGACACAGAAGTGATGTCTGAGTACTTTCCTAACCATTGGAAATGTAAAAATCTCCTTAATGTGGTAAAAAATGTCCCTAATGTGGCAAGCTCCTGAATCTTCTGGATCCTTATCTTTCACCATTGTCATGTGCATATGCTGTATATCAGAGAATTCAAGGAACTTGACACTTTCTGCTTAGCCACTCAGGTTAATATGATTGATCCACATACTGGATCAGTGTGATACGAAGTGTCAAAATGGTCACGGTTCTTTCAGACTACATTGTGATAATAAACAAAAAAGTCACTGTAGCTTTATAAAAATTCTTATATGTGCACTGTTGCCTACCCCAGGTGAACAAAAACTGCTTTGGATATATTTCAGTGATAGAAATTAACTAAACGAAAACACCAGCAAGAACAATATCTGCATAGCAAATGCTAGAGGTATTTTATTTAAAATTCCTTTTTAGGGATTTCCCTGAAAGTCCAGAGGCTGAGACTTCGCACTCTCAATGCAAGGGACCTGGGTTTGACCCCTGGTCGGGAATCTAGATCCCATATGCCGCAACTGAAAATTTGCACTTCACAACAGAAACACCTTGCAGGCTACAATGAAGGTGGAAGGTCCCACATGCCACAACTAACACCCAGCACAGACAAATACATAATTAAATAAGTAAAATTTTTTAAAGTCCCCTTTATTAACAATGTCCCATCCAGCACAACAGTTGTTTGTTTACTTTGGGCCATCTTTATCTGCCAGAAGCCATGGTTTATTCAGGGACTATGCTGGTGAACTAAAGTGGGACAAGTCTGTGGGCTACTGCCTTGCATCCCTTGGTCTTTGTGACCTTCCACCAGGGATGCAGCACTGATTATGATTAATTACATTGATCATGATGAAAAAAACTGTCGTTTCAAAGGCAATACAGGATGCACTAATTTATTGCTGTGGACACCTGGGACACAGTCCCAAATGGGGGGCTCATGAGAGACTGATTACAAACTCTTTCAGGTTATTCAGTTGAAGGCAAGAAAGCTGGAGTATCCAACATCCATCAATCATTGTCTGAGGATTTTTCTTGTAGAGACTGACCACCCTGCACTTCCTGTTTGCACTGGGCTCAAGCCAAGATGCTCTTGAGACCAGAAAATGTAGCCCATCAAAGATTCACAGGTAATTTTGAGAGAAAGCTATCGGTCTATGAGAGAGGGGTGAACATCAAAGAGCAGAGTCTCCCACTTNGCTCAATGGCAAAAAACAAAAACATGAAACAACCTGACTGAAAAATGGCCAGAGGATCTAAGCGGATCCTTTGGTTGTTGTTGTCCACAAGATATCCAGCCTCAGGGGCTGTGAGCCACTGAAGGTCTCGCGTTAGTTTTCCTGTTGGTGTTGATCAGTTGCTAAGTCATATGTGACTCTTTTGTGTCTCTGTGGACTGTAGTCCATTAGGCTCCTCTGTCCATGGGATTTCCCAGATAATAGTGGAATAGGTTGCCATTTCCTTCTCCACTGAATGGATACTTTTTAAGAGGAGGAAATACACGTGACCCACGGGAACATGAAAAGTTGTCCAATGTCACTAATCATCATGGAATTGCAAATCACAACTACAATGAGCTATCATCTCATGTCCATTAGTTAGAATGGCCTTTATCAAAAAGACTAAATATAACAAGTGTGGCAAAGATACACTTTGTGGAGAAAAGGGAACACTTGGGCACTGTTGGTGACAATATAAATTGGTGCAGCCACTATGGCAAACAGTATGGAGGTGTCTCAAAAAGTTTGAAATAGAACTAACATGTTAATAATCCAGCAATCCCACTTCTGGGTATATGAAAGTGAAAGTCACTCAGTCATATCCAATGCTTTATGACCCCATGGCCTATAACAGTCAATGGAATCCTCCAAGTCAGAATACTGGAGTGGGTAGGTAGCCTAACCCTTCTCCAGGGGATCTTCTCAACCCAGGGATTGAACCCAGGTCTCCTGCACTGCAGGCAGATTCTTTATCAGCTGAGCCACCAGGGAAGCCCAAGGCTACTGGAGTGGGTAGCCTATCCCTTCTCCAGGAGATCTTCCCAACCCAGGAATCAAGTTGGAGTTTTCTGCATTGCAGGTGGATTCTTCACCAGCTGAGGTACTAGTTAAACACAATGAAAATGGTACCAGAGATATTTACCCTCATGTTTACTGCAGTTTATTCACAGTAGTCAAGATATGGAAACAATCCAAATGTCTATCTATAGACAATAGATAAAGAAGATGTGAGATATATACTTAAATATCTACATATACAGTTGACCCTTGAACAACATGGGTTTGAATTGCATGAGTCCACTTATAAGCAGATTTTTTTCATTAATACTACANGTTTACTGCAGTTTATTCACAGTAGTCAAGATATGGAAACAATCCAAATGTCTATCTATAGACAATAGATAAAGAAGATGTGAGATATATACTTAAATATCTACATATACAGTTGACCCTTGAACAACATGGGTTTGAATTGCATGAGTCCACTTATAAGCAGATTTTTTTCATTAATACTACAGTACCACACAATACACAATTGGCTGAGTCTATAGATGTAAAATAGAACTGCAGATAAGGAAGCTGACTAGAAATAAATCTTTATGTATGCAATCATTTACACATAATTCTATGAATGCAAAACTTACACTGAGATTTTTGACTGCTGGAGGGCTTAGTCGCTAAGTCATGTCCAACTCCTGTGACCCCATGGACAGAGAAGCCTGACAGGCTATAGTCCATGGGATTCTCTAGGCAAGAATACTGGAGTGGGTTGTCATGCTTGGTACCCCTAAACAATAATATTTCTAATTGTCCAAAGGTCAACTGTATACACTGAGCACAACTGAATACTATCAAGTCATGAGAAAGAAGGAAATTCTGCATTTTGCAACAACACAGAAGAACCTTGAGGTCATTGTGCTAAATGAAATGGCAAATATAGGAAGACGGATATTGTATGATCTCACTTATATTTGGAATCAAAGAAGACAAGCTCACAGAAAGAGTAAGTAGAATGGTAATCTCCAGGGGCTGGAAGGTGAGGGAAATGAGGAAACGTTGATCAATGGGTATATACACTTGAAGGTATAAGATGAAAAATTCTGAAGAGCTCACGTGCAATATAGTGATCCTGCTGCTGCTGCTGCTGCTAAGTCGCTTCAGTCGTGTCCGACTCTGTGCGACCCCATAGACAGAAGCCCACCAGACTCCCTGTCCCTGGGATTCTCCAGGCAAGAACACTGGAGTGGGTTGCCATTTCCTTCTCCAATGCATGAAAGTGAAAACTGAAAGGGAAGTCACTCAGTCGTGTCTGACTCAGCGACCCCATGGACTGCAGCCTACCAGTCTCCTCCATCCATGGGATTTTCCAGGCAAGAGTATTGGAGTTAACCATATTGTACTACATAGTTGGAATTACTAAGAGAATGGATCTTAATTATTCTGACTAAAAAAAATAAATGGTAACCAAGTGAGGCAATAGAAATGTTAACTAACACTACCTTGGAAATAATTTCTCAATATCAATAAGTGTATCAAATAACACATTGTACACCTTATAACTTACACACTATTACATGTCAATTGAGTGAAGTCATTCAGTCGTGTCCAACTCTTTACGACCCCATAGACTGTAGCCTACTGGGCTCCTCCGTCCATGGGCTTTTCCAGGCAAGATACTGGAGTGAGTTGCCATTTCCTTCTCCAGGGGAACTTCCCGACCCAGGGATCGAACCCGGGTCTCCCACATTGTAGGCAGACACTTTACCGTCTGAGCCATAAGGGATGGGTACATGTCAATTAAATCTCAATAAAACTGGGGGAAAACTTATTTCCAATTTTTGTTTATTCGTGGAAATAAAACTTGTTTAATAAAACTTATTTCCATGAATAAATTCCTGAGAAGTCCCCTTATTTGAAACAACTCAAGATGCTTGGTGCTATGTGTCAACTCAGAAAAGAGAGAAATAGTGAAGAAACACTTTGCAAACGCATTTAGGAGAAATAGCAAAAGGCTTTGACAGTGATCAGACTGCAAGCTTGTCCTATTTTTTCCCATCAATCATTGATCCTGGAAAGCAAAAATTTAAAAAAGACAATCTCAATTAAGAACCATTGAAAAATTCATTCCTTGTATTAAGGTCTTTATCCTGTTTCATCTAATCTCTGTGGGATCTGTAAGACACAATAATAATATTACCTTACAGGAATTGAAACTAAGAGCTTGGAACATTAAAGAAGTGGTTGGAATTTCACAAATAACTGGGGCTTGGAAAGAGCCATACAGTCTAGGCTTTAGGGATACAGACTTTGGGAACTTCATCAGTTCAGTTCAGTCACTCAGTCCTGTCCGACTCTTTTCGATCCCATGAATCGCAGCAGGCCAGGCCTCCCTGTCCATCACCATCTCCCGGAGTTCACTCAAACTCACATCCATCGAGTCAGTGATGCCATCCAGCCATCTCATCCTCGGTCGTCCCCTTCTCCTCCTGCCCCCAATCCCTCCCAGCATCAGAGTCTTTTCCAATGAGTCAACTCTTCGCATCAGGTGGCCAAAGTACTGGAGTTTCAGCTTTAGCATCATTCCTTCCAAAGAAATCCCAGGGTTGATCTCCTTCAGAATGGACTGGTTGGATCTCCTTACAGTCCAAGGAGACAACCCGTGCCCAAGGTAAGAGAAACCCAAGTAAGATGGTAGATGTTGCAAGAGGGCATCAGAGGACAGACACACTGAAACCATACTCACAGAAAACTAGGGAACTTCGTATCTGGTCTTAAATCTATTTTCAATGCTTCATCTGACTGATTATGAATAGTTATTAACCTGTCTGAGCCAGTTTCCTTTTCTTCTCCAGAAAGCTTTGTAGAGATGCTAATTATCATTGTAATACTTACGTTTCTTTCAATGTAACTCAAAACTCAGAAACAGTGTTTCTGTCCTAAATATTTGTATTAGTGTTCTGTGATCATGGTCATAGCTGACATAATTGTATGAGAATCCCTTCCAAAATTTCATGCCTAAAGAAGGCACTAGAGGGCACCTGGCAGTTGTGGCAAATCCAGGGAGGCAGAACTGATTAAAGAGGATGCTATGTCGGTAGATCATTTACAAATGGTATTAAAAGTCACAAAAATTTACTTTTTGTTATCTTTATGTACCAGGCATCCTAAAGAAAGTCAAAGTCAGTGAAAAAAACACTCCTTTTTGTTGCAACAAGCTGCTCCTGCCAAATCCTTGACACCTACCTTTGGTACGTCACTACCCAACAGGCGGATGCACACATAATCATTGTGGGTATTCTCCGGATCGTGCATATTGGCAATACACAGGCGACATCGCAAACATGGTGAAACGGAGATCATCTTCACTGGCATTGTCACTTACCCTTGCTGTCTGCTTCTCAAAATTCACTGGAGATGAGGACCCTCAGCTCACTAGGGGTAAGTCCTGGGACAGGTGATGAGGTACACAGAAACTGTGGTGGATTCTTCATCTGAAAAAAATCAGAATTCTGAACTAGAAAAGAAATATTACTGTTATTGGAAAAAATGGTAGTGGGATCAAATTCTCATTGGTGAAAAAGAAACACATTATATTCATTGGTAAAATAGTAAGAATGATAGCTGACTATTCACCAGAAATAACATAAAACAGAAAAAAAAAATTCACTGGCATTGTCACTTACCCTTGCTGTCTGCTTCTCAAAATTCACTGGAGATGAGGACCCTCAGCTCACTAGGGGTAAGTCCTGGGACAGGTGATGAGGTACACAGAAACTGTGGTGGATTCTTCATCTGAAAAAAATCAGAATTCTGAACTAGAAAAGAAATATTACTGTTATTGGAAAAAATGGTAGTGGGATCAAATTCTCATTGGTGAAAAAGAAACACATTATATTCATTGGTAAAATAGTAAGAATGATAGCTGACTATTCACCAGAAATAACATAAAACAGAAAAAAAAAACAACTCTATGAAATGACATCTTCATCCTTAAAGTGCTAACCAAATAGAAAAAAAAAAAACAAAAACTCTGTAGGCCTGAAATTCTATATTTAGCTACTTACACTGCAAATTGTTCAGGGAAATAAAATATTCATTGGTACAATATTTGCAACTACTTTGTAGGGTAGAACTGTGTAAGTATGTTATGTGTGAGTGTATTCTTTAGGTTAAAGGTAAATAAAACTATATGGAAACACTACATATAAGCATACATATAAAGGTAAATATAAAATATAAATAATGTATAAATTTGTATAAACATAAAAATTTATATGGGATATATTTATATATAAAGTAAATATATATTTTCATGTCACGGAAATAATTGACCACTTAAAGTAAAAACAGGAACAATATAAAATAGGGTTCATAGCTAGTGTAGCTATGAACATCAACAACCTCAGATATGTGGATGATACCACTCTAATGCAGGAAGCTAAGAGGAACTAAAGAGCCTCTTGATGAGGGTGAGCAGGGGAGTCAAAGAGCCAGCTTAAGACTAAATATTAAAAATTACCAAGATCGTGGCATCCAGTCCCATTAGTGCATAGCAAATAGAAGGAGAAAACTGGAAGTAGTGACACATTTCCTCTTCTTGGGCTAAAAAATCCCTGCGGATGGTGACTGCAGCCACGCAATCAGAAGACAGTTGCTTCTGGGCAGGAAAGCGATGACAAACCTAGACTGTGTTGAAAGGCAGAGACGTTGCTCTGCCAACGAAGGTCCGTACAGTCAAGGCTATGGTCTTCCCAGTGGTCACGTATGGTGGTGAGAGCTGGATCGTAAAGAAGGCAGAAAGCCAAGAATTAATGCCTTCGAACTGTGGTACTGAAGACTCTTGAGAGTCCCTTGGACAGCAAGGAGATCAAGTCAGTCAATCTTAAGGCAGATCAAGCCTGAATATTCACTGGAAGGACTATTGCTGAAGCTGAAGCTCCAGTATTTTGGTCTTGTGATGTGAACAGATGACTCATTGGAAAAGTCCCTGATGTTGGGAACGACTGAGGGCAGAAGGAGAAGAGGGCATCAGAGGGTGAGATGGCTGAATGGCATCAGCAGTGCAATGATCATGAACTTGGGCAAACTCTGGGAGATGGTAAGGGACAGGGAGGTCTGGCGTGCTGCAGTCCATGGGGTTGCCAAGAGTCAGACACAACTGGGCGACTGAACAACAAGTTTGTATAGACGTATGGCAACAAAACCACAAAAGACTACAGTGACAAAATGGAAGGGTGCCGCTTTAATCATCTCATATTACATGCAAAATGGTATAATCTTTTCTGAAATTAGATTGTAGTCAATAAAGATACACATTTTAAACTCTGGAGCAACTTAAAGCAAGTATGACCGATAACCCAACAGAGAAGATAACATAGGATACCAAAATACGCTTTAATGAAAAAAGAGCCAAGAGTGAACAAAGTCAAAAGAGATGCAGCAAAGAAATAACATTATAACATAAAGCCAACAATGTCAGTAATTACATTAAATGCAAATGAACAATTGAAAGGCAGAAACAGACTTAATGTAATTCTTTGAAGATGGGATGAAAGCAAATCTGCCTCCTCTCACTACATCCATGCAACATTATGCTGAATAGAAGTTAACTGGAGGATCTAGTCAGCACAATAATGTGGATTGGGAATGAACAAATAAAGTTATAGTTTTATACAGACAAAGTATCATTTATGTGGAAAATCTCAGTTATCTACCAAATATCTCTGCTTAAGCTAATGACTGAATTTAGCAATATTGTAGGAGACAGGGTGGGAAAGGCAATGGCACCCCACTCCAGTACTCTTGCCTGGAAAATCCAATGGACAGAGTAGCCTGGTGGGCTGCAGTCCATGGGGTCGCTAACAGTCAGACAGACTGAGCGACTTCACTTTCACTTTTCTCTTTCATGCATTGGAGAAGGAAATGGCAACCCACTCCAGTGTTCTTGCCTGGAGAATCCCAGGGACGGGGGAGCCTGGTGGGCTGCCGTCTATGGGGTCGCACAGAGTCGGACACGACTGAAGTGACTTAGCAGCAGCAGCAGGAGACAGGGTGGGCTTCATTGTCATATAATCTATGCAGTTGCACTAGGTCCCATGCTCAGAGATGCCCTGCTGCTGCTGCTGCTAAGTCGTTTCAGTCGTGTCCGACTCTTAGCGACCCCATGGACTGCAGCCCACCAGGCTCCTCCATCCATGGGATTTTCTAGGCAAGAGTACTGGAGTGGGGTGCCATTGCCTTCTCCCCAGAGATGCCCTATATTTGGTTTAATGCTCTGCTGTCACTATCTTGAACTTTTAACAAAAAATTCCATAATTTTATTTTGCACATAGCCCTACAACTTATGTATGAATTCCTGGCAGGAGACAAGGCTGAATATAGGCAATCTATTGAGCTCCTCAATACCACACCACCACCACCAACAACAACAAATGGAAAACAAAATAAAATTCCAATAAATTATAAATAAACTTTACAAAATATATGTGAGGCACTGAAATATTAATGTATAAAGCAATATAAATTAAATAGGACCTAAACAAATGGATAGTATATAATTTTGATGGATTGTGAGTCTCAGTATTTTATTTTTTAATTTATTTATTTTAATTGGAGGCTAATTACTTTACAATGTTGTAGTGGTTTTACCATACATTGACATGAATCAGTCATGGGTGTACATGTATTCCCCATTCTGAAACCCCCCTCCCAGCTCCCTCTCCATCCTATCCCTCAGGGCCATCCCAGTGCCCCAGCCCTGAGAACCCTGTCTCATGCATCGAAGTTGGACTGGAGATCGGTTTCACATATGATAATATACTTGTTTCAATGCCAGTCTCTCAAAGCATCCCACCCTCGCCCTCTCCCACAGAGTCCAAAAGTCTGTTCTTCACATCTGTGTCTCTTTTGCTGTCTTGCACATAGGGTCATCGTTACCATCTTTCTAAGTTCCATGTATATGCGTTATTGGTGTTTTTCTTTCTGGGTTACTTCACTCTGTATAATAGGCTCCAGTTTCATCCACCTCATTAGAACTGATTCAAATGTATTCTTTTTAATAGCTGAGTAATATTCCATTGTGTACCACAGCTTTCTTATCCATTCATCTGCTGATGGACATCTAGGTTGCTCCCATGTCCTGGCTATTGTAAACAGTGCTGTGATGAGCATTGGGGTACACATATCTCTTTCAGTTCTGGTTTCCTTGGTGTGTATGCCCAGCAGTGGGTTTGCTGGGTTGTATGGCAGTTCTATTTCCAGGTTTTAAAGGAATTTCCACACTGTTCTCCATAGTGGGTGTACTAGTTTGCATTAAATGACCTGTGTGTAAATGCATGCATGCATGCATGCTCAGTCATGTATGACTGTCTGCATCCCCATGAACCATAGCCTGCCAGGTTCTCTGACCATGGAATTTTCCAGGCAGGAATACTGGAGTATGTTACCATTTCTGTCTCCAGGCAAATGACCTGTAGATTTATCATAATCCCAATCAAAATAGCTTCAGGTTTTACTTATTGTAAAGGTTAGCAAATTTATTCTAAAATATCATGTGATATCAATTATAATGCAATCTAGTGAAATATAAATAAACTTATATGCATAACTGAAATAGACCCAAAGACATAGAAAACAAAATACTGTTACCAAAGAGGAAAGGGACAAAGGATAAATTAGGACTTTGGTTTTAACATATACACCTATGCTTTGCCATGCTGTGCTTAGTTGCTAAGTTGTGTTCCACTCTTTGCGACCCCATGGACCGTAGCCTGCCAGCCCCTCTGTCCATGGGGATTCTTCAGGCAAAATTAGTGGAGTGGGCTGCCATGCCCTCTTCCAGAGGATCTTTCCAACCCAGGTATTGAACCCAGGTCTCCTGCATTGCAGACAGATTCTCCACAATCTGGGCCACCAGGGAAACTCATACACACTCAGTTCAGTTCAGTCACTCAGTCATGTCTGATTGTGACCTCATGGACTGAAGCATGCCAGGCCTCCCTGTCCATCACCAACTCCAAGATCTTGCTCAAACTCATGTCCATTGAGTTGGTGATGCCATCCAACCATCACATCCTCTGTTGTCCCCTTCTCCTCCTACATTCAATCTTTCTGAGCATCAGGGTTTTTTCCAATGAGTCAGTTCTTCCCATCAGGTGGCCAAAGTATTAGAGTTTCAGCATCAGTCCTTCCAATGAATATTCAGGGTTGGTTTCCTTTAAAATGGACTGGTTGTAGATCAATGGAACAAAATAGAAAGCCCAGAGATAAATCCATACACCTAAGGACACCTTATCTTCGACAAAGGAGGCAAGAATATACAATGCATTAAAGACAATCTCTTTAACAAGTGGTGCTGGGAAAATTGGTCAACCACTTGTAAAAGAATGAAACTAGAACACTTTTTAACATCATACACAAAAATAAACTCAAAATGGACTAAAGATCTAAACGTAAGACCAGAAACTATAAAACTCCTAGAGGGGAACATAGGCAAAACACACTCTGACATAAATCACAGCAGGATCCTCTATGACCCACCTCCCAGAATACTGGAAATAAAAGTAAAAATAAACAAATGGGATCTACTTAAAATTAAAAGCTTCTGCACAAAAAAGGAAACTATAACCAAGGTGAAAAGACAGCCTTCGGAATGGGAGAAAATAATAGCAAATGAAGCAACTGACAACTAATCTCAAAAATATACAAGCAACACCTGCAGCTCAATTTCCAAAAAATAAATGACCCAATTAAAAAATGGGCCAAAGAACTAAATAGACATTTCTCCAAAGAAGACATACAGATGGCTAACAAACACATGAAAAGATGCTCAACATCACTCATTATCAGAGAAATGCAAATCAAAACCAGGTACCATTTCATACCAGTCAGAGTGGCTGTGATCCAAAAGTCTACAAGCAACAAATGCTGGAGAGGGTGTGGAGAAAAGGGAACCCTCTTACACTATTGGTGGGAATGCAAACTAGTACAGCCACTATGGAGAACAGTATGGAGATTCCATAAAAAACTGGAAATAGAACTGCCTTATGACACAGCAATCCCACCGCTGGGCATACACAACAAGGAAATCAGAATTGAAAGAGACACATGTACCCCAATGTTCATCACAGCACTGTTTATAATAGCCAGGACATGGAAGCAACCTAGATGTCCATCAGCAGACGAATGGATAAGAAAGCTGTGGTACATATACACAATGGAGTATTACTCAGCCATTAAAAAGAATACATTTGAATCAGTTCTAATGAGATGGATGAAGCTGGAGCCTATTATACAGAGTGAAGTAGGCCAGAAAGAAAAACACCAATACAGTATACTGACACATATATATGGAATTTAGAAAGATGGTAATGA
>SJYX01016281.1:377009-389539 GCA_006410675.1 Oreotragus oreotragus
ATCCCATGGACACAGGAGTCTGGTGAGCTACAGTCCATGAAGTGGCAAAAGAATCAAACATGACTGAGCGACTAAATAACAACAGAGTTTTAAAGGAATATATGAAGACAGTCACTAATGTACTAAGTGTTCAACACCTGCTTCGGTCCACTTTGGCTATGTCTACATGACAACACATGGCTGACAGGGAACAAAGCTGTGTCCAGTGTCTTGGATGTTACTGTGTCTCTCCCTCTTCAGTGTTGACCCCGAAGCTTCCTTTCTTTTTCACGTTTAAGGGGAGGAAACACCACATCAACAGCAATCATCAACCAACCAATGGGATCTGAAAAAAGTGAAAGTGTTAGTCGTGTCCAACCCCGTGGACTGGGGCCCACCAGGCTCTTCTGTCCATGGAATTCTTCAGGCGAGAATGGGAGGCATTCCCTTCTTCAAAGGATCTTCCCAACCCAGGGACTGGACCTGAGTTTCCTGCATTGCAAGCCAATTCTTTGCCTGCTGAGCCACCAAGGAAGCCCCACCAGTGGTATCTACTTAGTGGTAAATGGACTAGCTGTTTAAATGCTGAGTCACTGTCCTGACCACACCACAACGTGGCCACTCCGGTTCCTGCAAAGATGGCCTCAGTTTCCACCTTTGCCCCCACATGGTTATTTCTTGCCTGATTGAAGCAGAGGGCCTCAAGACCCTGAACTGGAGATCACTGAGTTCTTATTCTGCCTCACTGAGTAGATAAGCTCATTTCAGTTCAGTTCAGTCACTCAGTCGTATCTGATTCCTTGCAAATCCATGAGCCGTAGCACGCCAGGCCTCCCTGTCCATCACCAACTCCTGGAGTTTACCCAAACTCATGTCCATTGAGTCGGTGATGCCATCCAACCATCTCATCCTCTGTTGTCCCCTTCTCCTTCTGCCCTCAATCTTTTCCAGCATCAGGGACTTTTCCAATGAGTCAGTTCTTCACATCAGGTGGCCAAAGTATTGGAGCTTCAGCTTCAGCATCAGATCTTCAGAATTCCTTGCAATCCAAGGGACTTTCAAGACTTTTCTCCAAAACCACAGTTCAAAAGCATCAATTTCTTTGGCACTCAGCTTTCTTTATGGTCCAACTCTCACATCCATATGTGACTACGGGAAAAATCATAGTTTTGACTAGACATACCTTTGTCAGCAGAGTAATGTCTCCGTCTTTTAATATGCTATCTAGGTTTGTCACAGCTTTCTTCCAAGGAGGAAATGTCTTTTCATTTCATGGCTGCAGTCACCATGTGCAATGATTTTGGAGCCCAAGAAAATAAAGTTTTCACTGTTTCCATTGTCCATTTTTTCCCATCTATTTGCCATGAAGTGATGGGACCGGTTGCTATGATCTTTGTGTTTTGAATGTTCCGTTTTAAGCCAGCTTTTTCACTCCTCTTTCACATTCATCAAGAGGCTTTTTAGTTCCTCTTCACGTTCTGCCATAAGGGTGGTGTCATCTGCATATCTGATGTTCTTGATATTTCTCCCAGCGATCTTGATTCCAGCTTGTGCTGAGTAGATAGATGGTATGAAGTAGAGGCAATTCCGTAGTGGTCCAGTGGTTAAGACTCTGTGCTTCCACTGCAGGTGCATGGGTTTGATCCTTGGTCATGGAACCAAGATCCCACATGCTGTGCACCCTCCCAAAAAAGGAGTGGGAACCAGGAAAGTGGGGAATGGAGAGGCTGTTACTGTCATTGGAGATAAATGTATGCACTCTAGCAATTTTGTGTGAATTTTTACACACACACTGTTTTATGAGTTATAGAAAATGTCATGAAAATAGAAAAAAAAGGAAATAGGGAAGAAATGTATAGTGACAATATACAGAGATTTATAAAATATTTTAAAATAAACTGTATGGTAAAATAGAAGAAATATATGGAGAGGTAAAATAGAAATAGATGTTTATGATTTCTTATTTTACATGTGAAGTAGCATACTATTATTTGAACATTGACTGTAAAAACCGAAAGATGCATATTTAAAACCGTAGAGCAGAACATAGCCAATATGGTCTTTAAAAAGCCCAGGTTTTTAAGATCAAGGTTTTAAAGGCATGTTGTCTCTGATCCAAATACTCTTCCATGTATAATAAAAGAAACCAAGTATGGGTGTAGATAGACTGATCATATCCATAGCGTAAGTGTATGTTGTTTAAAATCAGTATTATTGATGAAGGAAGAGATGTCCATTTTGACATCCAGAACAAATTTGACAACATTTGTTGTACAGAAATATTTTTGTATGTTACAATTGTGGGGACCAGCAGTGAAGAAAGGAGTGGTGCTAATAACAAATAGTGAGAGGAGGCCAGGAATGCAGGGCACACATGGATCCACACATACAACAAGCGTTGTCTGACAAAAATGCCAATGCTACTTGAGAAACTCTAGTCTAAATGAGCCAAATAAAAGGCAAAAACAGATAGATGAGATTGGAAAAAGCACAGAATGAGGCTCATCTCATACACTATCTACAGTAAGTTGATTTTTAACTACAAAACCAGAGAGGCCTTCAGTGAACAGTGCCGGAGAAGTGGGCAAGATGGCAGAAAAGGAAGACCTTGAGCTCATCTCCTCCCACAGGCACAACTAATTACAGCCAATTGTCATATTTTACTGTTTAAACTTGATTAAATATAAACTGACATCCTTATTTCCTCATTGGTTTTTTTTGAGTTTATTTTTTTTTAATCTTTTTTATTAAGATAGTGTTTATACATAAAAAGATGCATCTGAAATAAAGAGTTTTTACACAGTGTGCATCATTTTAACAACCACCAAAATCAAGAAAAAGATTATTTCCATCACTGAAGAAAAGTTGCCTCAGTTTACTTGCAGTTGAACTTTTCCTCTACCCCCGGCTTTAGTCAAGCAGTGGTTATTTAATGCATCTCTGCATTAGCTTTCCATATTTTGCAGTTTCATATAATAGAATCAGGCAAGATGTATTCTGTGCTTGGCTTTGTGACAGTTAACAAAGGGAGACCTCACTGAAGTGGAGTCAAGATGCCAGAAGGAGGAACTCTCATACAGTACTACTGGAAGTCAGTTTACAGGAAGAATCATCTATTGTAGACCCCAGTAGAAGAGTCATCAATAGGAAATATCCGTCAACTATGGGCATCAACACGACTACTGGAAAAACATCATGCACGGATGTGAGATCCGTACAATAAAACAGACTGAGTGCCAAGGAACTGATGCTTCAAACTGTGGTACTGGAGAGGGCTCTTGAGAGTCCCTTAGACTGCAAGGAGATCAAACCAGTTAATCCTAAAGGAAATCGACCTTTGAATCAAGCAATGATTGATTGAAAATCAACCAATGAATATTCATTGGAAGGACTGATGCTGAAGCTGAAGCTCCAATACTTTGGCCACCTGATGCAAATAGACGACGCATTAGAAAAGACCCTGATTTGGGGAAAGATTGGAGGCAGGAGGAGAAGAGGATGACAGAATGGATGGCAACGCTGACTCAGTGGACACGAGTTTGAGCAAACTCCAGGAGATGGTAAAGGACAGGGAAGCCTGGCATGCAGCAGTCCATGGGGTTGCAAAGAGCTGGACACGACTGAAGTGACGGAACAACAACATAGGCTCAACAGTGGAAGATGTGCATTGCATCTCCTACAAGAAATCCACTACCACCAGCAACTCAACCAGTGAGAAACCATCATTGCCCTGAACTTGCACTTTTCTCCAATTGACTTTCATTCAAAACAATCCTTCCTAATTTTCTTCTGTTTCTCCAAAATGACTTTTGTTTGATGGTCTTGCCTGTGGTTTTTGCTATATATAGCTTGCTTGTCATGAATTGCAGTTTCTCCACAATATTTAAATAAACCCATATTTTGCCGGTAAAATAAACTGATTGGCCTTTATATGCATTTTCTTTGTTTTTATTGAAGTATAGTTTATATGCAGTATTATATTGGTTCAGCTATACAATAGAGCTATCTGACATTTATATACTTTAGAAATTGATCATCACAGTAAGTCTAGTGATTATCTGTCAATATACAAAGTTATCACGATATTATTGACTCTATTCTCTATGCTGTGCATTACTTCCCACTGACATTTATTTTATAACTAGAAGGCTATCCCCCTTAATCCTCTTCACCTCTTTCATCCAAAGCCGTAAGTCCCCTCCTCTTCAGGAACCAAAACTTGTTCTCTGTATTTGTAAGTCTGTCTCTATTTTGTTCTGCTTGTTAATTTGTTTCTGACTCTTCTATTTTTAAGGTCAACAGCTTCTTTTGTTAATATAATGTTTTGGAGTTTCATCTACAGGGCTGTGTGCTTCAGTAGTTCACATTTCTTGGGTAAATAATACTCCCCTGGGCTTCCCTGGTGGCCCAGCGGTAATGAATCCACCTGCCAAGCAGTAGATGTGGGTTCAATCCCTGGGTCGGGAAAATCCTCTGGATAAGGAAATGGCAACCCTCTCCAGTATTCTTGCCTGGGAAATACTATGGACAGTGGAGTCTGGTGGGCTACAATCCATGGTGTCGCAAAAGTGTTGGACAGGACTTAGCGACTAAACAACAACACAGTAAGAGTGAAATACAAAATAGGCTATTTGGACATTGCTTCCAATTGGTTGGACAGTTTGTAAGCACACTTGGTGCCCTGGGAATCTTCTGTTGGCTATTAAGGTACAAAAGAAACAGAACAGTACTATTGCTTTCAGGAGCTTAAAGTTTGATTAGAAACAATACAAGTATTAATTCCAGGAATATATTCTTCTTAAATGAAGAGGGTTAGGGATGGAATAATGTACCTGTAAAAGGAAAGATATAAGCATCTGAATGCAGAGCTCCAAAGAATAGCAAGAAGAGATAAGAAAGCCTTCCTCAGTGATCAATGTAAAGAAATAGAGGGAAACAACAGAATGGGAAAGACTAGAGATCTCATTGGGGGCATGAGAAGAAGGGGATGACAGAGGATGAGATGGCTGGATGGCATCACCAACTCAATGGACATGAGTTTGAGTGAACTCCGGGAGTTGGTGATGGACAGGGAGGCCTGGCATGCTGTAATTTATGGGGTTGCAAGGAGTCAGACACGACTGAGCAACTGAACTGAATGGCATTAAAGTACTTGGCAACATAAGAAAGCACTGGGTAGAGTTAGATGTTCTGAGCTGTGTGACTTGCACAACCACCAAAAAAAAAAAAAATTTCTGGGAACAAATGAGGTATTCTCACTGTGTTTCATGTACTCCATTGCTTGAGATGAGTGAACAGTTTGTTCTAGGAGATCCTTTCTAGATGTAAGCTTGTGTGCTTCAATGACAACTTGAACATATATTATGTTGTTTTGACCATGGATGGAAAATCTTCCAAAAGTTCACCACTTCCCCCAAAGTCTGGTTCTTTCAGACTTCACTGAAAGTACCAAGGATACATCCCATGATCTACTTAAACTTTTACCGTGCAAAATTCTGTTCTTCTGTCCTGCACTTTTTTTCCTTCATCTCACAGTGAAGAACAATAAATTGACCATTGATTTCTCTGCTCCTGCATAGCACTGTGAGCTACTATATGAAAAGTAAGTATGCACTCACATAAAAACAATAAGTAAAAGCATATATCAATAGTCTAAACAAGAGCAATACATTTTAATAAATCTCTATTCTGATGGATGAGGGTTCTAATTGAGATTTTAAATGATTTCAATTAAATAATGGAATATATCTCAATTTTTACTGAGCTTTAGTTTCCTTTCCTGGATGTCTAGAACATGACACACAGACTCTGTATGTGCAGCTGTCACTTTCTGAGATACTCTTTCATCCTCTTTGCTTAGCTGGTTCCTACTTCTCTTTCTTGTTCAATCTCTAGGTTTACTTAAGTTGCCTTTACCTGACCTTCAAAACTATTAGACTAACTAATAGTTGAGCCCTACTATTACTGGCTTTTATAACCCTCAAAGTCCCTTTTTTTGAGAATAACCACACCTGAATTTAGTGCCTACCATTTCCTTTACACAATAGGACTCCTTAATAATAGTGACAGATAATAGTGTTTACAAAGGACCATATATCAGGCAATTTGTGCTTCACCGGTAACTCCATGAAGCCATGAAGAACCTGCCTGTAATGCAGGAGATGATCAGGAGACATGGGTTTGATCCCTGAGTTGGGAAGATTCCCTGGTGAAGAAAACAGCAACCCACTCCAGTATTCTTGCCTAGGAAATCCCATGACAAAGGAACCTGACCATCTGCAGTCCATGGGGTTGCAAGAATCAGATACACCTTAGTGACTAAACAACAACAAAGCTAATACTAAGATGATATAATGTTACTGCAGAGAGCTCTGCTCTGGAATCTTATTGATCTGCTTTCTAACCCTGTCTTTTCCAACTGTAGCTTTTTGATGTTAAAAATTTGCTTAATTCCTTTGAGCATTAGTATCCAAATCTGTAAAATGAGTCATGTAATATAACCTATTTCAGAATGTTTTATGAAAATTAAAAGAAAAAAATGCAAGTCACATTAAAATTATTCAATAAATGTTGGTAGAAAGAATCATTCTTTTTGCTAACTCTCGTTTACCCCTCTTTAACAAATAACAAAACTGAGCCTCTGAATGTTTTTCTGATGTTATAAGCAAATGAAAATCTACAGTGGAAAGGGTCTAAAAAGAAGAGTTTACAGGTTATAAGAGGTATTTCCATAAGGAGAGAACTTCTGATATCTTTCTAACTTACTGGTTTGTAACAAAATTGGCTTGACATCTTACGATTTCCAGGTGCCAGGTAATGCTTTTCTCCATTTAAAAACTCTTGAAAAATACTCAATTGACCTTGCTTTAAAGTGAGGATCAATGATAAAATTTTTTTTAATTTTTATTTTTACTTTATTTTACTTTACGCTACTGTATTGGTTTTGGCATACATTGACATGAGTCCGCCACGGGTGTACATGAACTCCCAAACATGAACCCCTCCTCCCACCTCCCACCCCACATCATCCCTCCGGATCATCCCCATGCACCAGCCCCAAGCAGCCTGCATCCTGCATCGAACATAGACTGGTGAGTCATTTCTTACATGATAGTATACATAAACTTTGCAAGTGAATATACTGTCTCTTATACACATCTAGATGTGTATAAGAGACAGTGTGAAGGCTGTGTAAACAGTTGCTAGGGCATTCAGAAAACTCAAGTTTTACTTGTTGGATTTTTCTGGAATTTTTTTTCCTGAATATTTTCAATCTGCAGTTGATTGAATCCTCAGATAGTCATTTCTTACATGATAGTATACATAAACTTTGCAAGTGAATATATAGAAAGAGTATTAAATGAAGAAAAATCTGATTATAAAATGATTTAAGTGCAAGTAGTCACTGTTTATTTGAGTCTGGCCTTTACTGGCTGTTATTGGCCTCAAAGCATTCTATCTCATAACAACCAACATTAATCAATACAACAGGATAAAAGGAGGCCTATGTGGCTTAAATATTGTTAAATTAGGTTATGACTATGAACCAAATGAAAAGGTATGAACAAATTTTGGAATGTCTGGCTTAAAAAGCTAGGTATATGGCATGTAAAAATTGACTGGGGAAAGTGGTGTGTGAGAGGGTATTTCCAGGGGATAGGTAGTAATCTACCAGAGAAGGCCCTGAGTAACAGTCCAGGTGCACATGACCTCCAGTGAGACAACCATGTTTATTAAGATGCTGGGTGAGAACCAGCACTTATTTCAATGTTTGTGTTAGTGAATGGTTTTTTTTTTTTTTTAAATACTAGGAAGCCAAACTTTATAATATTAATAATAGTAATAATAATAACCATGCAGTAACAGTCAAATGTTCCTAACATGCTCACACTTACTCCTCATAGCAAATATACAAATTAGGAATAAAAGACAGATAATTTAAACATCTTGTCAAGTGGCAGAGCCAAGAGGTGAATTTTGTTCTATTAGTACCTAAGCTTTAGCCTAGGACAGTTGGTCACAGGAATGGGAAATAGTTAGAAAAACTGAATAACAGAGGATCAACCATACTTTTGACCTTCCAGGCAGTAATGCAGTATATTACAAAGTAAGTAATTAGATATAAGCTGTTATATTGAAATTTTACATCAAAAGTATCACAAGAGTAGGGCTTCTTGAAAACTTCACTCAAGTAGAACTACTGGTGAAAAGATTAGGGAGTGGATCTGTGTGTTTTACAGTTACGATAAGCTGTCAGCATAAAAGTGAACAAGATTGGATTTACACACAAGGTATATATTTTAACAAGGAAAATAAGAACTTGATACTCACTGGTATCAAAGCTTTTAGCCTTCAACCTTCTTGTTCCAATGCCGCTGCTAAGTCACTTCAGTTGTGTCTGACTCTGTGCGACCCCATAGACAACAGCCTACCAGGCTCCCCCATCTCTGGGATTCTCCAGGCAAGAACACTGGAGCGGGTTGCCATTTCCTTCTCCAATGCATGAAAGTTAAAAGTGAAAGTGAAGCCTAGATTTAAGCATGTATTTATTTAAGTATTGCATTTTCCTTGGTAGCTCAGCTGGTAAAGAATCTGCCTGCAATGCAGGAGACTTGGGTTCAATCTCTGGTTTGGGAAGATACCTGAAGGAGGGCATGGCAACCCACTCCAGTATTCTGGGGAATCCCTATGGGCTGAGAAGCCCAGCAGGCTGCAGTCCATGGGGTCACAAAGAGTCAGACATGACTAAGCACAGCACACATTGCATTTTACCCATTTAACTGGTCCAACAATTGACTGTGAGACTCCTTTGGGGCAATATTGACTCTGCTTAGGGAAAATGGATTTTGAAGAACTGATAGGAGGTCTTTCTCCCAGTGGGATAAGAAGATATTGGGCTCTTGAGTCTCTGGTCCCTGAAGGGCCAGCAAGGCAGTCTTTCCCTGGGGAAGTAGAAACTCAAGCATAAACTCTCTGTTCTGAAAGCCAGAGAGTAGAAGAGCCAGACAGAGGCAGAACTCTCCCTCCCTGGCAGAGATCACTGCCTGCATCCAGTAAGTCTGGCTCCAGCAGAAAATGAAGGCACCAGGTCACTACTGTGATAGTGGACCCCTCGCTAGAGCAGGGACTGCACTGGGAATAAAACCGTGCTTGCAGATGGAAGACCTGCAGGGTTGAAATTTGAGGATAGGAGTTGAAGGGATGTGAGAGCAAAAAGTGGCATAAGGCCAGATGAAGACGAGCATGCCAAAGTTGAGTCCAGATTCTATGCGTGCTGGGGAAAGGTTTGGTCCATGTGGAAGTTCATGAATCCGCACCAGAGTATCATGTTGAGAGATCTTGAACATCTTTCACTGAACTCTTCTGGGAACATGAGGAACAACACAGATTTAAAAAAGAAAGACGATTCCCTATCACACTCCCTTGGTTATCATTACTTAGAAATCTTCACTAGTTTGCCCTTTATTGCCATTCCCGTTTCATAAAAATATCTGATCCACGTTCTGCTCTCTCCTTTATTTCTCTGACTCCCTTTCTCTCTTCTCAATCCAATCTATTCTGTTGTAACTTCAGAATTCTCTTTTTGCATCTTCTCGCCACCATCTATTTCCTGGGCACATATGCTTGTGTTCTCCCTTCTGCTCTTTCTCTTCCATTCATTTGGCCAAGAGTCACTCCACCATGTGCAACTTCCTCCAGACCAACAGAGACCCCCAGGGAAAGCAAGCTTAGAGCACCACGTCCACTCAATGCTTTTTTTCACTCTTATCATTATTACTTATCTCTCCTTATCCCCCTTTCTTGTCTCCAGATCTTGTTGAACAATACTGACAATAGACCGATACTTTTCCAAGATTAATACTAATTCCTGTTCATCATTTATATACTTTAATTTAGTAAAGGATATAATATGCTTAAAATCAATTCCAAAATTGTCTGAGTTCTTTAGTGTATTCTGTTATCAGCAAGAGAAGAATTGGAAAATCATTTAATCTCATTTACATATCAAGTGGGAAGGCCATGCCTGGCAGACACTAACTGGACAGGACCTTTTGTCCGGGGAAGCAGAGGACCAGGAGGAGTGAAGACAGGAACCCCAGGAGAAGGTGCTCCTCCTTCCTTCTCTGAGAGCCAGCCCTGGTCACTAACAGGGACTCTCTGATGAGGAGAATCTGGGAGGAGACAGCTGAGGAAGATTGGAACTGCATTTGAAGACTAGAATTCATAACTGGAAGCAAAACCACCATGTGAATCCCTAAAACACAAAGTATATTTCTATCTTTATGAAAATATTGTTCACAGTATGAAAATAAGGCTCACAATTTGGTTAAATGTTCCTTTCCCTTGCCACCCTGCCCCTACTCCAAAGCTGTTTCTCCTCTAACATTTCTAGTTTCAAAACTATTAATTTTATCATGGATTAATTTTTTCAACAATATTGATGAAGTAAGCACATTATCAGAGAATGATTCATTAGGACCAAAGGTAACCTAGAAATTATTAGAAATCAATCAATCAATGTAATTCACCACATTAACAAATTGAAAAATAAATGCCATATGATTATCTCAATAGATGCAGAGAAGGCCTTTGATAAAATTCAACATCCATTTATGATAAAAACTCTCCAGAAAGCAGGAATAGAAGGAACATGCCTCAACATAATAAAAGCTATATATGACAAACCCACAGCAAACATTATCCTCAACGGTGAAAAATTAAAAGCGTTTCCCCTAAAGTCAGGAACAAGACAAGGATGCCCACTTTCACCGCTACTATTCAACATAGTTCTGGAAGTTTTGGCCACAGCAATCAGAGCAGAAAAAGAAATAAAAGGAATCCAAATTGGAAAAGAAGAAGTAAAACTCTCACTNTTGAGTCTCTGGTCCCTGAAGGGCCAGCAAGGCAGTCTTTCCCTGGGGAAGCAGAAACTCAAGCATAAACTCTCTGTTCTGAAAGCCAGAGTGTAGAAGAGCCAGACAGAGGCAGAACTCTCCCTCCCTGGCAGAGATCACTGCCTGCATCCAGTAAGTCTGGCTCCAGCAGAAAATGAAGGCACCAGGTCACTACTGTGATAGTGGACCCCTCGCTAGAGCAGGGACTGCACTGGGAATAAAACCGTGCTTGCAGATGGAAGACCTGCAGGGTTGAAATTTGAGGATAGGAGTTGAAGGGATGTGAGAGCAAAAAGTGGCATAAGGCCAGATGAAGACGAGCATGCCAAAGTTGAGTCCAGATTCTATGCGTGCTGGGGAGAGGTTTGGTCCATGTGGGAGTTCATGAATCCGCACCAGAGTATCATGTTGAGAGATCTTGAACATCTTTCACTGAACTCTTCTGGGAACATGAGGAACAACACAGATTTAAAAAAGAAAGACGATTCCCTATCACACTCCCTTGGTTATCATTACTTAGAAATCTTCACTAGTTTGCCCTTTATTGCCATTCCCGTTTCATAAAAATATCTGATCCACGTTCTGCTCTCTCCTTTATTTCTCTGACTCCCTTTCTCTCTTCTCAATCCAATCTATTCTGTTGTAACTTCAGAATTCTCTTTTTGCATCTTCTCGCCACCATCTATTTCCTGGGCACATATGCTTGTGTTCTCCCTTCTGCTCTTTCTCTTCCATTCATTTGGCCAAGAGTCACTCCACCATGTGCAACTTCCTCCAGACCAACAGAGACCCCCAGGGAAAGCAAGCTTAGAGCACCACGTCCACTCAATGCTTTTTTTCACTCTTATCATTATTACTTATCTCTCCTTATCCCCCTTTCTTGTCTCCAGATCTTGTTGAACAATACTGACAATAGACCGATACTTTTCCAAGATTAATACTAATTCCTGTTCATCATTTATATACTTTAATTTAGTAAAGGATATAATATGCTTAAAATCAATTCCAAAATTGTCTGAGTTCTTTAGTGTATTCTGTTATCAGCAAGAGAAGAATTGGAAAATCATTTAATCTCATTTACATATCAAGTGGGAAGGCCATGCCTGGCAGACACTAACTGGACAGGACTTTTTGTCCGGGGAAGCAGAGGACCAGGAGGAGTGAAGACAGGAACCCCAGGAGAAGGTGCTCCTCCTTCCTTCTCTGAGAGCCAGCCCTGGTCACTAACAGGGACTCTCTGATGAGGAGAATCTGGGAGGAGACAGCTGAGGAAGATTGGAACTGCATTTGAAGACTAGAATTCATAACTGGAAGCAAAACCACCATGTGAATCCCTAAAACACAAAGTATATTTCTATCTTTATGAAAATATTGTTCACAGTATGAAAATAAGGCTCACAATTTGGTTAAATGTTCCTTTCCCTTGCCACCCTGCCCCTACTCCAAAGCTGTTTCTCCTCTAACATTTCTAGTTTCAAAACTATTAATTTTATCATGGATTAATTTTTTCAACAATATTGATGAAGTAAGCACATTATCAGAGAATGATTCATTAGGACCAAAGGTAACCTAGAAATTATTAGAAATCAATCAATCAATGTAATTCACCACATTAACAAATTGAAAAATAAATGCCATATGATTATCTCAATAGAT
>SJYX01016282.1:11334-105412 GCA_006410675.1 Oreotragus oreotragus
TGGTGCATAAACTCTTTGTCCACTGGCTTAGTTGTTCTGAGGCATGCGGGCCCTTTCTTCTCCAACTAGGCATAAAACTTGAGTTCCTTGCACTGTAAGGCAGATTCTTTACAACTGGACTACCAGGGAAGTCTTTTGTCTCTTATTTTATTTTCTATAAGATAGTGCTTAAGTTAGCCTATTCTTTAAATGTTTGTCAGTGTTTTCAACTGAAAGCTAGAGCTGGAGATTTATTTTTCAGGAGCTTACAACATAGATATTTAAAATATTTCTAAGAATATTCAAATTTTGCATAATTTCTTATCGTGTTACATTTACTGGGTACTTAGTACTTTTCAATGAATGGGTCCATTTCATTCATGTTATCAAATTTTGTGTATAGAGTTGTGTGTAGTGTTTACTTATCCTTGTAGTGTCTATTGGCTCCATAGTTATATCACCTCTTTTAATTTTGATATTGATAATTTGTGACTTTTCCTGTTTGCTCACCTTTTAGTGATTTATCAACTTTACTGATCTTTTCTAGAAATCAGCTTTTTGCTTTATTGATTTATTCCATTGTTTTTGCTAGCTTTAATTTTATTTGATTCTTCTCTTAACAGTGTGTTTTTGTTAGCTTTATCTTTTGATAAATTAATCATAGGTAGATAATAATATGGGCTTCCCTCGTGGCTCAGATTGTAAAGAATCTGTCCACAATGTGAGAGACCTGGGTTCCATCCCTGGGTCAGGAAGATCACTTGGGGAAGGGAATGGCAGCTCACTATTATTCTTGCCTGGAGAATTCCCTGGACAGAGGAGCTTGATGGGCTCCTTTAGGTCGCAAAGAGTTGGACACAACTGAGTGATCAACACAAACAAATAAACAAAAAAAAGAGAGCAATATAATGAATTAATAGCACCAATTAGTTCCAAAAATATAACTGGCAAAGTCAAAGTAATTTTTGGTCACTTGGCAAAGTTACAGAGATGAAGGGAACTACTTCACACAAATTCTAAATACACACACATGATTAAATGTAAGCCTTTAAGTAGACACAGCCAATCTCAAAATAAAAACAAGAAATCCCTTGGATGTATTATTATAGGAGGACCGTAGGATAGTGTAATACATATGATAGCAAATAGTGCTGCTGAGGCCTATGAAAATTTCCATAAGAAATCTTGTTTACCTAACAACAGGATAAACTTACACAAGGAAGAAAACAATGGTCCAAGTGGTGGAATACTTGAGCATCTAGCCAAACACAAGATGGAAGAAAATTTATTCATATGTCCTTCATTTTCCACTTTGCTTGGTTGAAGCTTTGTTTGAATGCATTCAGTGGAATCAGAGAGACCTCATCTTTTTTGGCAGGAACTTGAGCTTGGAAAATATCATTGCCTTGGTGTGATGAAAGTAGTTTACACTGGAGGCAAAAGGACTAGTTTCTTTCAAAATGAAAACATCTCTTGAAAATTGTATCATCCTTATATCTTTTCCTATACTCAAAGAGCTATGCAATTACAACTGAGGCAGCAAGCTCTTAAAAAATAGTAGGGCACAGCAAAGACTCAGACATGACTGAGCAACTGAACTGAACTGAAGATCCTGAACAGCACCTTCCCTCGTAGCTCAGTCAGTAAAGAATCTGCCAGCAATGCAGAAGACCTGGGTTCGATTCCTGGGTCGNTCAAAGAGCTATGCAATTACAACTGAGGCAGCAAGCTCTTAAAAAATAGTAGGGCACAGCAAAGACTCAGACATGACTGAGCAACTGAACTGAACTGAAGATCCTGAACAGCACCTTCCCTCGTAGCTCAGTCAGTAAAGAATCTGCCAGCAATGCAGAAGACCTGGGTTCGATTCCTGGGTCAGGAAGATCCCCTGGAGAAGGAAATGGCAACCCACTCCAGTACTCTTGCCTGGAGAATCCCATGGACAGAGAAGATCGGTAGGCTGCAGTCTGTGGGGTCGCAAGAGTTGGACACTGCTGAGCGACTACACTACAACTGAGGTGCTGAGGACAATGTTAACGGCCGCCTTCCTTGAGGAACGTCCCTACCACACTTGGAATCCATGAAAACAGACGTAAGTGAAGGCTGGAGTCTTGTCTCAAGTACATAACCCTGTATGCCATAACTAATAAAATAGGAAATTCACATGGTGGATGTTCTGAGGAATCAGTGAAACAAGTAAAATAAAATTTTATAATATCAAATTAGTTATCAACAAAGAAATTATAACATTGAAAAGATAAACAAGAATCAAGGAATCACACGGTATAACACAGAATGAATCTACGATGGTTGGCAGAAGGAAATCAGTAAAGACTTGAAGAGTGAAACTGACAGAGCTAAAGGACAATTAGTGAATTAAATTATTAATTTGAAGAACTTTCCCATAACACATCAGAAAGAAATCAAGTGGTAGAATATACAAACTGTTTAAAAATGAGGATTAGAAAAGTCAACATTCTTAGAATAGTTTTCACAGTTGATCAAAATAAAGGGAGAAAACTTCAAGAAATAAGTACCAAGGATTTCCAGAATTACCAAGCCCCCCTGCCCAAAAGAAAAGAGTTACTATGTAGTAATATTTACTCAGAACGTGAGAGCTTTCCAGGTGGCACAGGTGTAGAGAGCACAGCTGCCAATGCAGGAGCCACACGAGACGCGGGTTCCACCCCTGGGTGGGAAGACCCCTGGAGGAGGGCAAGGCAACCCACCCCACTGTTCTTCCCTGGGGAATCCATGGACAGAGGAGCCTGGTGGGCTGCAGTCCACAAGGTCTCAGAGTCCAACATGACTGAAGTGACTTAGCATACGTGTAGCACACAGTCAAATATGATCATGGAAGTTAATAAGCACATACATAGTAAAATTGAGGCCATCAAAACAGAACTTTTACAACCCTGCAAAAATAAAAAGAATATCATCTATGCATAAAGAAGAATCGAGATTGACAATAGACTCATCAATAACAAGGCTACATATAAGAATTTAATTGGGTGTGATAATCACAGAATTTAAGATTTTCCTATTGGACCACACAGTAAATAAAAGACAAATGGCTCTTAAATGTATGAAAATATGTTCAAGTTTATTTTTAATAATATCAGAGTTATTTAAAACTACATTGAGATGCTGCTTTTTAAAGTACTAGATTGGCAAAGACAAAGCAAAGATACACTCTAACTGAAGTGAGAATGTGGAAGGCAAGAGATGTGATTAGTGTTTAGGCAGAGTAACATATGCCCTAGCAAGAAACCTGGATTTTATTCTACATGCAATGAGGAGCAAATGGAGGGCTTGTAGAATCTGGAAGATGAGGGATGTCAAATAAACCAGCACTTGGCTTGTTGGCTATACCCATGACTCTGCTACCTCAGATCTCAACGGCTTAATTTAATAAACAAAATTCTCCCCCAGATCATATACTCCACCGGGTCAGCAGGAGGACTCTGAGCATTTTGGCATTTTGCAAGAACTAGACTCAGCCACTGAAGCACATACACATTTTGATGTGTACCTCTCCCGTGATTACCATGGCAGAGGGACAGCAGGCTATAAATGGCCTACGTTTCTTCAAGCTTCCATCCAGAAGCGATGCATCACATCTGCTCACATTTGCCAAAGCATATCATAAATCCACACATACTTCAAAAGGGGCAGAGCCCTACAGTCTTACTCTTTGCCCAGAAAGAGGAGGAGATTTGGGAATGCCTCTAATGACTATGAAAGTGAGCATTAATGTACTCTCTCTACAGTAGATAGAAGAATCTATGAATATATTTATTAAGCAGTCACATTTAATTATGCTGATTTATCAAATTAATAATGTGTGCCAGTCTTGTTTATGGGGATAGCACTGCATAATCCTACATGAAAAATGAATACACACATCAAGCAAAATACATCGACAGCAATGGGATGTTACTTTATTTTGCTTTTCCTGGCTGAATGAGGAAGAAAAGTTAAATGCATCATGTTCATGAATATATCATAATTATAATTCTATTTGGACTATTTATTATTGGCAGTAGTTTTCTGCCTGTAAAAATGATCTGCTCAAACATGTTAGGCACTTACTATCTTTGTCTCTAGAGTGCCATTTCCAGAAAGAAGTTCACTGTCTCATAATGTGGCTAAGTTAGATTTATTTTATTGCTTTCCAGACAAAAGAGTGGGGAGATACATATAATAATCAAAACAAAATCTGGCTTAATTATGGCACTACCACCCCATTAGTCTGCAGAACTTCTCACAGAGTCTATCAAAACCTCTGAGGGAGGAGAGGATTGATAACCTTTCCAAGCCAATGCTTTTATTCAAAGATATAGAAAACAGAGGCCATGTACCTTACATGCCGGCTTTCCTGGTGGCTCAGCGGTAAAGGGTAAAGAGTCTGCCTACAATGCAGGAGATGTGGGTTTAATCCCTTGGTCGGTAGGATCTAATGGAGAAAGAAATGGCAACCCACTTCAGTATTTTTGCCTGGGAAATCCATGGACAGAGGAACCCGGCCAGCCACAGTGGATGGAGCCACAAAAAGTCAGACACAACTTTGGGACTGAGCACGCACGCAGCTTATACACGTTTTCATTTATTTTTATAACAAAATTGTGTAGGCATTATTAGTAGTAATTGTTAGAAATCAAATCTGAACACAGCTTATTTTGCTACAAATAAAACTTTTAACCACTGTGTTGCTCTAATTTCCTTTTCATATTGCATAAATTACTCAAATAATACCATTATGATTCAATTACCTGAGATAAGAAACATTACAAAGGTGTGTAAAATCTCAGAGTTTGTGATAAAATAAAATAAATCCATTGGTAGATAATAGGTCATGATGTTGGCTTAGTGAGCACATAGTTTACCTTTTTAACAAGGCAGTGTACGCATGTCTCTCTCTTTTCATGCATGCCCTTATGCTATTCATTTTGTGAAAGACACAGATTCATGGCAACTAAAGCATACCACAAAGGTCCGTCTAGTCAAGGCTATGGTTTTTCCAGTGGTCATGTATGGATGTGAGAGTTGGACTGTGAAGGAAGCTGAGCGCTGAACAATTGATGTTTTTCAACTGTGGTGTTGGAGAAGACTCTTGAGAGTCCCTTGGACTGCAAGGAGATCCAACCAGTCCATTCTAAAGGAGATCAGTCCTAGGTGTTCTTTGGAAGGACTGATGCTAAAGCTGAAACTCCAATACTTTGGCCACCTCATGCGAAGAGCTGACTCATTTGAAAAGACCCGGATGCTGGGAAAGATTGAGGGCAGGAGGAGAAGGGGCCAACAGAGGATGAGATGGCTGGATGGCATCACTGACGATGGACATAGGTTTGGGTGGACTCTGGGAGTTTGTGATAGACAGGCAGGCCTGGCATGCTGCAGTTCACGGGGTTGCAAAGAGTCAGACATGACTGAGCGACTGAACTGAACTGAAATGAAAGCATATAAAAAGTGGATTATCTATCTGATGAGAACATAATTATATCATCATAGAAGACAAAACAAGATTGAAATCATTCTTTTTTTATTTGAAAATAGTGAATATAAGAATAAAAGACCTTAGAATTGAAGATGAACAGACACATGCCTTACTTCAACCCTCCATGTCAGAGAAGGGGAAACTGAGGCTCATGAAAGGGTCTAAAGGTTGATTTCCTCAAATTGTACAGCTGCTTCATGAAAGAAGAGCTTGGTAAGTTTTCTGAACTAGAGGTGAAAATTCTCGGTGAATAACTGTGCTACTTTGATATTTGTATAGAACAAGAAATCACAAGACTTCAAAAAAGTGTTTCTTAGCCTAGCTAAAGCTATGAGTTGATGAAAGAATATGATCTTTAAGGGTCCTTCTACTGTACACCCTAACTTGCTATGTCTTATAAGAAAAATGACTATATCTTCTCTGGAACACAAATATATACTTTTGCTCAAGTACCGTTAGGAGAGCTGAGCACCAAGAGAAAGTGTTCATCAAGATGTGCTTGTAATGAATTAAAATAAGTTCAGACCAACTATGGAGAAATGAAATTATGGGCTTAACAATAGTTTTCTGACCAGTATCCATCAAAATGTCAAAAAGATGTTAGTAGACAGCAGGTAATGCAACCTGGAAATAGTAGGACAACTATTAAGCTCTTACACAGCTTGATTTTGCTTCAGGCAGTTGAGACCCAGACCATATATGTGCCAGGAATGAGAAACACTGATTTCCAAGGAACCACATACTTGATTATTTTTGTTTCTGGAGGAACTATCACCATTTATTGTAAAAAGCATACCTCTGTCTCTTATACACATCTAGATGTGTATAAGAGACAGATATATAGTAGCTCTATTTTTTTCATTTTTTTAAGGAACCCCTATTCTGTTCTCCATAGTGGCTGAACCAGTAAACATTCCCATCAATAGTGAAGGAGGCTTCCCTCCTCTCCACACCCTCTCCATCATTCATTGTTGATTTCTTGATGATAGCCATTCTGGCTGGTGTGGTGGTTTCGATTTGCATTTCTCTATTAATTAGAGATGAGCATATTTTCATGTGCCTCTTGGCCATCTATGTGTCTTCTTGGGATAAATGTCTATTTAGGTGTTCTGCCCATTTGTTGATTGGACTGCTTGTTTTGGTGCTATGGTTCAGACGGTAAAGCGTCTGTCTACAGTGCGGGAGACCTGGGTTCGATCCCTGGGTTGGAAGATTCCCTGGGGAAGGAAACGGCAACCCACTCCAGTACTCTTGCCTAGAAAATCCCATGGATGGAGGAGCTAGGTGCAGGATACTGTCCATGGGGTCACAAAGAGTCGGGCACGACTGAGCCTCTTCAAACACCATGAGCTGCTTGTAGATTCTAGAGACTAATCCCTTGCTGGTCACATCCTTTGCAAATATTTTCTCCCAGTCTGTGAGTGGGCTTTTTGTTTTGTTATTGTCTCCTTTGCTATGGTTGTGCTACGTGACTCTTATTGCAAAACAGGGTACTCCATTTTTATAGCTGTCAATAACTCTGCCAGTGTCTCAGAGTTTTCTTATTAAATTCTCAGAATATTTCCCCCATTTAATTCTGTGTAAGTAAAACTTTGATGGAATAACTTATTTAACAAATATTTAGTACATACCTACTAAAGGTTATGTAGTTGCCAAACTGGCACTCATCAGTGCTTAAGAAAATGAATAAAGTTTATTCCATCAAAGACAGATATTATGAAAAGGAGCTTTGTGAATTAATTACAACTGTGATAAATGTTACAAAGGGAAAGCTCACGGTGCAATGATAATAACTAATCAAGAAAACAGGACAAATCTGAGTGACAGAGAAATATTTCCCAAGGAAATGACATTTAAACTGAAATACAATGAGTAAGACTGCTTGAACAAAGGCAAATACAGCTCCACAGGCAGAGGGAGAAACCCTGTGAGTTTTCTCAATAGGAAATTAAACAACTAAAATACAGAATAAAAGAAATGAGGAATTATCCAGTCCATTTTTCTCCTTTTAAATAGATGTTATTTTTTAGAGCAGTTTTAGTTTCACTGCAAAATTGAACAGAAATGTAATTTGATTTCAAATATGAACTTTATGATGGTACAGGAAAACAGTCATTGTAAACTGGATTTTATGTTCTTTGACTATTAAACGTCTAATGTGGTTTTGAAAAACTTATTTTGAAACATTTATGAATTTAAAAGTTGAGAAGTTTTTATAGAGAGGTCTATGTACCCTATATTCAGTTTACCCCAGTGGTTACATCTTATACAATTATAGTTCAATTTTAGAAAATTGGAATTGTTCAAGGTATGTGACTACTTCTGTGATGGTTAATTTTGTATGTCAACTTGTCTGGGTCATGGTGCCCAGATATATGGTTCATTATTATTCTGGATGCTTCTGGGAGGGTGTTTTTAGATGAGATTAACATTTAAACTGATCTCAGTAAAACAGATTACCTTCCATAACGTTGGTAAATCTCATCCAGGCAGCTTAAGGAAAAAGGAAATAGATGTCCTTCCACTTTTTCCTACCTCTCCAGCGTAGTTATCTTTAGATTCAAGCTGTAAATCTTTTCTGAGGCTCTAGCTTATTTTATAGGATTGTGGATTAATTAATTAATATTCAATCATTTATCAGTATATAATGGTTACATTGACTGATTTTTAAACAGTGACCTACTTTTACATATTTAAAATAAACTCTATTTTAGTCATGGTATATAATCCATTTTACACATTACTAAATTTCTAACATTATATTAAGAATTTTTTCATCTATATTCCTAAGGGACATATATTTATACTTTTTGTCTCGTTTTCTTTATTCTTTTTTTACAGTCTTTATCTAGTTTCCATCCAAGGTAATGCTGGTTTCATAAAACAAGTTGGAAAGTCTTCCTTCTTTCTTTTCTTTTTAATTAATTAGTTTATTTGGCTGTGTCAGGCCTTAGGATGGGAGCACATGGGCTCTTCCCTGAGTCCTGTGCAATCTTTCTTTGTGGTGCATAAACTCTTTGTCCACTGGCTTAGTTGTTCTGAGGCATGCGGGCCCTTTCTTCTCCAACTAGGCATCAAACTTGAGTTCCTTGCACTGTAAGGCAGATTCTTTACAACTGGACTACCAGGGAAGTCGTTTGTCTCTTATTTTATTTTCTATAAGATAGTGCTTAAGTTAGCCTATTCTTTAAATGTTTGTCAGTGTTTTCAACTGAAAGCTAGAGCTGGAGATTTATTTTTCAGGAGCTTACAACATAGATATTTAAAATATTTCTAAGAATATTCAAATTTTGCATAATTTCTTATCGTGTTACATTTACTGGGTACTTAGTACTTTTCAATGAATGGGTCCATTTCATTCATGTTATCAAATTTTGTGTATAGAGTTGTGTGTAGTGTTTACTTATCCTTGTAGTGTCTATTGGCTCCGTAGTTATATCACCTCTTTTAATTTTGATATTGATAATTTGCGACTTTTCCTGTTTGCTCACCTTTTAGTGATTTATCAACTTTACTGATCTTTTCTAGGAATCAGCTTTTTGCTTTATTGATTTATTCCATTGTTTTTGCTAGCTTTAATTTTATTTGATTCTTCTCTTAACAGTGTGTTTTTGTTAGCTTTATCTTTTGATAAATTAATCATAGGTAGACAATAATATGGGCTTCCCTCGTGGCTCAGATTGTAAATAATCTGTCCACAATGTGAGAGACCTGGGTTCCATCCCTGGGTCAGGAAGATCACTTGGGGAAGGGAATGGCACCTCACTATTATTCTTGCCTGGAGAATTCCCTGGACAGAGGAGCTTGATGGGCTCCTTTAGGTTGCAAAGAGTTGGACACAACTGAGTGATCAACACAAACAAACAAACAAAAAAAAAGAGAGCAATATAATGAATTAATAGCACCAATTAGTTCCAAAAATATAACTGGCAAAGTCAAAGTAATTTTTGGTCACTTGGCAAAGTTACAGAGATGAAGGGAACTACTTCACACAAATTCTAAATACACACACATGATTAAATGTAAGCCTTTAAATAGACACAGCCAATCTCAAAATAAAAACAAGAAATCCCTTGGATGTATTATTATAGGAGGACCGTAGGATAGTGTAATACATATGATAGCAAATAGTGCTGCTGAGGCCTATGAAAATTTCCATAAGAAATCTTGTTTACCTAACAACAGGATAAACTTACACAAGGAAGAAAACAATGGTCCAAGTGGTGGAATACTTGAGCATCTNGCAACCCACTCCAGTACTCTTGCCTGGAGAATCCCATGGACAGAGAAGATCGGTAGGCTGCAGTCTGTGGGGTCGCAAGAGTTGGACACTGCTGAGCGACTACACTACAACTGAGGTGCTGAGGACAATGTTAACGGCCGCCTTCCTTGAGGAACGTCCCTACCACACTTGGAATCCATGAAAACAGACGTAAGTGAAGGCTGGAGTCTTGTCTCAAGTACATAACCCTGTATGCCATAACTAATAAAATAGGAAATTCACATGGTGGATGTTCTGAGGAATCAGTGAAACAAGTAAAATAAAATTTTATAATATCAAATTAGTTATCAACAAAGAAATTATAACATTGAAAAGATAAACAAGAATCAAGGAATCACACGGTATAACACAGAATGAATCTACGATGGTTGGCAGAAGGAAATCAGTAAAGACTTGAAGAGTGAAACTGACAGAGCTAAAGGACAATTAGTGAATTAAATTATTAATTTGAAGAACTTTCCCATAACACATCAGAAAGAAATCAAGTGGTAGAATATACAAACTGTTTAAAAATGAGGATTAGAAAAGTCAACATTCTTAGAATAGTTTTCACAGTTGATCAAAATAAAGGGAGAAAACTTCAAGAAATAAGTACCAAGGATTTCCAGAATTACCAAGCCCCCCTGCCCAAAAGAAAAGAGTTACTATGTAGTAATATTTACTCAGAACGTGAGAGCTTTCCAGGTGGCACAGGTGTAGAGAGCACAGCTGCCAATGCAGGAGCCACACGAGACGCGGGTTCCACCCCTGGGTGGGAAGACCCCTGGAGGAGGGCAAGGCAACCCACCCCACTGTTCTTCCCTGGGGAATCCATGGACAGAGGAGCCTGGTGGGCTGCAGTCCACAAGGTCTCAGAGTCCAACATGACTGAAGTGACTTAGCATACGTGTAGCACACAGTCAAATATGATCATGGAAGTTAATAAGCACATACATAGTAAAATTGAGGCCATCAAAACAGAACTTTTACAACCCTGCAAAAATAAAAAGAATATCATCTATGCATAAAGAAGAATCGAGATTGACAATAGACTCATCAATAACAAGGCTACATATAAGAATTTAATTGGGTGTGATAATCACAGAATTTAAGATTTTCCTATTGGACCACACAGTAAATAAAAGACAAATGGCTCTTAAATGTATGAAAATATGTTCAAGTTTATTTTTAATAATATCAGAGTTATTTAAAACTACATTGAGATGCTGCTTTTTAAAGTACTAGATTGGCAAAGACAAAGCAAAGATACACTCTAACTGAAGTGAGAATGTGGAAGGCAAGAGATGTGATTAGTGTTTAGGCAGAGTAACATATGCCCTAGCAAGAAACCTGGATTTTATTCTACATGCAATGAGGAGCAAATGGAGGGCTTGTAGAATCTGGAAGATGAGGGATGTCAAATAAACCAGCACTTGGCTTGTTGGCTATACCCATGACTCTGCTACCTCAGATCTCAACGGCTTAATTTAATAAACAAAATTCTCCCCCAGATCATATACTCCACCGGGTCAGCAGGAGGACTCTGAGCATTTTGGCATTTTGCAAGAACTAGACTCAGCCACTGAAGCACATACACATTTTGATGTGTACCTCTCCCGTGATTACCATGGCAGAGGGACAGCAGGCTATAAATGGCCTACGTTTCTTCAAGCTTCCATCCAGAAGCGATGCATCACATCTGCTCACATTTGCCAAAGCATATCATAAATCCACACATACTTCAAAAGGGGCAGAGCCCTACAGTCTTACTCTTTGCCCAGAAAGAGGAGGAGATTTGGGAATGCCTCTAATGACTATGAAAGTGAGCATTAATGTACTCTCTCTACAGTAGATAGAAGAATCTATGAATATATTTATTAAGCAGTCACATTTAATTATGCTGATTTATCAAATTAATAATGTGTGCCAGTCTTGTTTATGGGGATAGCACTGCATAATCCTACATGAAAAATGAATACACACATCAAGCAAAATACATCGACAGCAATGGGATGTTACTTTATTTTGCTTTTCCTGGCTGAATGAGGAAGAAAAGTTAAATGCATCATGTTCATGAATATATCATAATTATAATTCTATTTGGACTATTTATTATTGGCAGTAGTTTTCTGCCTGTAAAAATGATCTGCTCAAACATGTTAGGCACTTACTATCTTTGTCTCTAGAGTGCCATTTCCAGAAAGAAGTTCACTGTCTCATAATGTGGCTAAGTTAGATTTATTTTATTGCTTTCCAGACAAAAGAGTGGGGAGATACATATAATAATCAAAACAAAATCTGGCTTAATTATGGCACTACCACCCCATTAGTCTGCAGAACTTCTCACAGAGTCTATCAAAACCTCTGAGGGAGGAGAGGATTGATAACCTTTCCAAGCCAATGCTTTTATTCAAAGATATAGAAAACAGAGGCCATGTACCTTACATGCCGGCTTTCCTGGTGGCTCAGCGGTAAAGGGTAAAGAGTCTGCCTACAATGCAGGAGATGTGGGTTTAATCCCTTGGTCGGTAGGATCTAATGGAGAAAGAAATGGCAACCCACTTCAGTATTTTTGCCTGGGAAATCCATGGACAGAGGAACCCGGCCAGCCACAGTGGATGGAGCCACAAAAAGTCAGACACAACTTTGGGACTGAGCACGCACGCAGCTTATACACGTTTTCATTTATTTTTATAACAAAATTGTGTAGGCATTATTAGTAGTAATTGTTAGAAATCAAATCTGAACACAGCTTATTTTGCTACAAATAAAACTTTTAACCACTGTGTTGCTCTAATTTCCTTTTCATATTGCATAAATTACTCAAATAATACCATTATGATTCAATTACCTGAGATAAGAAACATTACAAAGGTGTGTAAAATCTCAGAGTTTGTGATAAAATAAAATAAATCCATTGGTAGATAATAGGTCATGATGTTGGCTTAGTGAGCACATAGTTTACCTTTTTAACAAGGCAGTGTACGCATGTCTCTCTCTTTTCATGCATGCCCTTATGCTATTCATTTTGTGAAAGACACAGATTCATGGCAACTAAAGCATACCACAAAGGTCCGTCTAGTCAAGGCTATGGTTTTTCCAGTGGTCATGTATGGATGTGAGAGTTGGACTGTGAAGGAAGCTGAGCGCTGAACAATTGATGTTTTTCAACTGTGGTGTTGGAGAAGACTCTTGAGAGTCCCTTGGACTGCAAGGAGATCCAACCAGTCCATTCTAAAGGAGATCAGTCCTAGGTGTTCTTTGGAAGGACTGATGCTAAAGCTGAAACTCCAATACTTTGGCCACCTCATGCGAAGAGCTGACTCATTTGAAAAGACCCGGATGCTGGGAAAGATTGAGGGCAGGAGGAGAAGGGGCCAACAGAGGATGAGATGGCTGGATGGCATCACTGACGATGGACATAGGTTTGGGTGGACTCTGGGAGTTTGTGATAGACAGGCAGGCCTGGCATGCTGCAGTTCACGGGGTTGCAAAGAGTCAGACATGACTGAGCGACTGAACTGAACTGAAATGAAAGCATATAAAAAGTGGATTATCTATCTGATGAGAACATAATTATATCATCATAGAAGACAAAACAAGATTGAAATCATTCTTTTTTTATTTGAAAATAGTGAATATAAGAATAAAAGACCTTAGAATTGAAGATGAACAGACACATGCCTTACTTCAACCCTCCATGTCAGAGAAGGGGAAACTGAGGCTCATGAAAGGGTCTAAAGGTTGATTTCCTCAAATTGTACAGCTGCTTCATGAAAGAAGAGCTTGGTAAGTTTTCTGAACTAGAGGTGAAAATTCTCGGTGAATAACTGTGCTACTTTGATATTTGTATAGAACAAGAAATCACAAGACTTCAAAAAAGTGTTTCTTAGCCTAGCTAAAGCTATGAGTTGATGAAAGAATATGATCTTTAAGGGTCCTTCTACTGTACACCCTAACTTGCTATGTCTTATAAGAAAAATGACTATATCTTCTCTGGAACACAAATATATACTTTTGCTCAAGTACCGTTAGGAGAGCTGAGCACCAAGAGAAAGTGTTCATCAAGATGTGCTTGTAATGAATTAAAATAAGTTCAGACCAACTATGGAGAAATGAAATTATGGGCTTAACAATAGTTTTCTGACCAGTATCCATCAAAATGTCAAAAAGATGTTAGTAGACAGCAGGTAATGCAACCTGGAAATAGTAGGACAACTATTAAGCTCTTACACAGCTTGATTTTGCTTCAGGCAGTTGAGACCCAGACCATATATGTGCCAGGAATGAGAAACACTGATTTCCAAGGAACCACATACTTGATTATTTTTGTTTCTGGAGGAACTATCACCATTTATTGTAAAAAGCATACCTTGGTCAGTTCCTCAAGCATCTGGTATTCACCAAATGCCTTTGCCTCTGGGTCCTGCAGTGGCAAAAATAAGATCAATATTCTTAAAATCAAAATCCAGCCCTCAAGCTAATTGTGGACCCTTGAGAAAAATATCTAAGCTCCACTTTTTCCATAAATAAGGTGAAAGAAAGAACAGAGGTTTATATCCCAAAACATCCATGAGAAGTAAACGTGATATATGTAAGGAATATAGAAAGTGGTCAGTAAATATAAGCTATCTCATTATGATCTTTACCTAATGTTCACCTTAGATAAATTGTGACATACACTCAAGAGTGATGGACTACAGAAAAAGACTTTGTTTATTGAGAGTTTCTAGAGGAAAGGGGAAAAGGAGAATGCAACTTAAAACAAAAAGAAAAGAAACATTTCACATCTGAAAGAACATGCCTTGGGAGCTACTAAGAGATCCTCAATTGTTTTGCTAAAGAGAACACCTCCCAGCTTTCTCTTCCTTCTTAGTCTGCGAATCAAGATGGTGAAGTCTTCCTTCCCTGGGTGGAGAGCCAAGAGTAATTTCTGAGGCCATAGTTCTTCTCATATGTTATCTTAAAGTAACATATGTTTAACTTTTAAAGAAACTTCTGAGTTACGAAAGTAATTGTTTCATTCTCCTCTTCAAATGTTAAACGTAGATTATCTAAGACCCAGTAATTCCACTCTGTTCCAAGAGAAATAAAAACATATGCTTCCCTCCCCACCCAAAAAAAAAAAAAAATCTTGCACATGAATATGAAAAAAATTAAAGTGGCTGTATCATCTTATGCTCTTTACAGGAGTGTATGACCACTCCTCTTGTTATACATTCAGGCCAGCCTTTGTGATTATTATTTTTGTTCTGTTTTGTTTTAATTATCAGTCATTCAATAACTATAAAGAGGTATCTCATCATGAGTTTAATCTGCATTTTTCTAATAATTAACTAATGATGTTGAGAAGCTTTTTATTCACTTACTTATCATTCAGGTATATTCTTTGTGAAATGCCAAATAAATAAACATTGCACGTACTTTTCAAATTGTGTTATTTATATTTTTATCATCTAATTACCAGAGCTCTCTATGTATTGTTGATAAAAATTATTTGGCAAACATTATATTTGATTTTTTCACATCTGTTTTTTCACTTCCTCTTTTGGTAACAGTGTCATATGAGACAAAGATTGTTTTAATTTTTAAAAAGTCAGTCATTACTTTTTATGATTAATGCTTTTCATATCACATTTGGGAAATTCATTTTGTCTATGCAACGTTTTTCTGTAGACATTTAACCAACTTAGATTTCACATTTAGGTTTCTTATTTGTTTTATTCTGTTTTATATTTTGAGAGTTAAGGGGCTGTGTTCTCGTTCTCCTAGATAATGTCTCTGCTTTTTAATACACTGTCTATGTTTGTAATAGCTTTTCTTAAAGGAGTAAGTGTCATTTAATTTCCTGGTTGCAGTTACCATCCCCAGTGATTCTGGAGCCCTCAAAATAAAGTCTATTACTGTTTCCATTGCCTGCCCATCTATTTGCCATGAAGTGATGGGACCAGATGGGATGATCTTAGATTTTTGAATGTTGAATTTTAAGCCAGCTTTTTCACTCTCTTGTTTCACCTTCATCAATAGGCTTTTTAGTTTTTTGTGTTTTTTTTTTTTTGCTTTCTGCCATAAGGGTGGTGTCATCTGCATATCTGAGGTTATTGATATTTCTCCCTACAATCTTGATTCCAGCTTGTGCTTCATCTAGCCCAACATTTCATATGATGCACTCTGCATAAAAGTTAAATAAGCAGGGGGGCAATATACAGCCTTGACATTCTCCTTTCCCAATTTGGAACCAGTCTGTTGTTCCATGAGTGGTGCTAACTGGTGCTTCCTGACTTGCATACAGGTTAGGCAGGAGACAGGTGAGGTGGTCTGGTATTCCCATCTCTTTCAGAATTTTCCACAGTTTGTTCTGATTCACACAGTTAATGGTTTTAGCATAGTCAATGAAGCAGAAGTAGATGTTTTTCTGGAATTCTCTTGCTTTTTCTATGATCCAACAGATGTTGGCAATTTGATCTCTGATTCCTCTACCTTTTCTAAATCCAGTTTGTAGATCTGGAAGTTCTCAGTTCATGTACTGTTGAAGACTAGTTAGGAGAATTTTGAGCAAGACCTTGCTAGATTGTGAAATAAGTGCAACTGTGCGGTAGTTTGAATATTCTCTGGCATTGTCCTTCTTTGGTATTGGAATGAAAAGTCAGTCTTGCGGCCATTACTGAGTTTTCCAAATTTGCTGACATATTGAGTGCAGCACTTTCACAACATCATCATTTAGGATTTGCAATGGCTTATAATAATTATAAAATACTAAAGGAAACCGTTAGAGAAAATATATTTGTTCTTAAATTTGTCAAAAAATACCTTGGAGATAATACTGAAAGCATGGCTCATAAAGGAAAACAAAAGTGATAAATTTGGTGCATCAAAATTAAAAATTCCTCTTCAAATGCCACTTGTACAGTGGTGAAGAAACAAGCCACACATTTTAACAAGATAAATAAATATTTGATAAAACTTGAATTGACAGTATATTGAGAAATCTCAGAAATCAATATATGAAAATAAACAACTGAATAAAAATTGAGCAATTTTTGAACAGACAGCTGACAAATGAGCATATACAGATATCAAATTATCTCATGAGAAAAGTGTTAAACAGTTTTAGTCAATAAAAATTTCAAATTAAAGCTACGATATGCTGGTACATATATACAATGGATTATTACTCAGTCATTAGAAGAAAAGAAATTGGGTCATTTGTAGAGATGTGGATGGACCTAGTTAGTCTGTCATGCAGAGTTAAGTAAGTCAGAGAGAGGAAAACCAATGTTGTATGTCAATATCTATATGAAATCTAGAAAAATGGCACAGATGTATATGTATCTGTTTCCAAGGCAGGGATAGAGTTGCACACACAGAGATGGACGAGTATGCACAGTTGGGGAAGGGGAAGGTGGGATGGATTCGAGAATCAGGTTTGACATAAATAGATAGCTAGTGGGAACCTATCTATCTAAAGCACGGGAAGCTCATCTCAGTGCTCCGTGGTGACGTAGATGGGTGGGATGGATCGGTGGGAGGTCCAAGATAGAGGAGAAATACATACGCTTCACTACATGCTCAGTAAAGGCAATGACAGAAGCCACGACTAGTCTCACTCCTGGTGAGGATGTCTGCCATGTGGAACTACCATACACGCTGGTCAAAATGGAAAATGATTCAACCACTTTGCAGAACTGTTTGACAGTTTCTTAAAAATTTAATACATAGTTATCATACGACCCAATCATTTCATTCCCAGGTCATTACCCAACATAAATGAAATTGATATTCACACTCAAATTGCATGTAAATATTTGTAAAGGATTTATTAACAATTACCTTGCCTGGAGAATCCCATGGACAGAGGAGCCCGGCAGGCTACAGTCCATAGAGTTGCACAGAGTCCGACTTGACTGAAGCGACTTAGCATGCATGCATGTACCCTAATTAGAATTAAACCAAGTGTACTTCAGTGGATGAATGGACAAATGACTGAGGTATATCCATTTAATGGAATATACCTCAGCGATAAAATGGATAAACTACTGACACATACTGATTCACAGTGTTATAAATGATGCAGTTACTGCTTATGGGTGTACATTCTGCATGTCTTTTGTGAATGGAGCTCCAATCTACACACGGGCACAGGGTAATTTTGAAGGTTGATGGAATAGCTTTGTATATTGATTGGTAGCTACAGAACTATGCATTTGTCAAAATTGATAGAACTGTGCACACTAAATAAGCTGAATTTTTAGTGTATTAAATTATCCTTCAATAAACATTACTAGACAAAAAAAAACCTGAACAGATTAAACTAGACAATAAGATGCATTTCAGCATGTCAATACTCAGAAAGACATTACGGGCTACAATTAAGCAGTCAGATGCTTATATTTACGTAGTCTGTTGCAGATGAACATGGTACAGTAGGGAGGTACCAACAACTCAAATACTGCGAGCAATATTAAAAGTTCAATTTTCTGAAATGACAAGCAATTCTTGGTAAATTTGAAGTTAAAATTAACATTTCCGTATTTTATGTAGTAGCTACATTTCTAGAAAACTCATTGTATAGTAATGCCTATAATGATGTTTAGATTTAATATGGAGAAAGTTCAATTCTAGCTCATAAACAAAATGAGTACCATGTGGTGATTTAAAGTAGAAACTCTCTAAGCCAGATTTCTTGGCCTCAAAAACTGGCTCTCCTACTTTCCAGCTCTGAGACTTGGGGTAAATCACTTAAATATCTGTGTGCCTCAGTTTTCCCATCTGCAAAATGGAAATGGTGGTATCTGTCCAGTTGGCGCTTACCACAATTAAACCACATCACTTTCAAATAGCAGAAAGTGCTCTGCTTACACAAAGTGCTAGATGCATTCTCTAGCAGTTTGACTCCTGATTCAAAACTTCTGTGCTTTTTCAGAGCCTGACTGAGGGCAATTACAAAGGTTGGACCCGGTGGACCTCGTAGGGGAAGGCTGCCTTTCTCACGCCAGACTTGTTGCGCATCAAGAACATTAATGTTTCCCGAAAGGAGATGCAATCAAGGACTCATGCTTCACTGGCCAGCTGCAGTATCACACAGGCCTCATCCTAGCCCAGGTGTCTTCATTCCTAGGTTGCTTTACCCAAAGCCTGGGGCAAAGATCCTTTTCAGGCAAAGGGGAGTGGATCAAGGAAACTTTGAAGATTCTTTACCCCACGTAACCAGAACTCTTTTACCCCTGGTTCTTTCTCCTCAGAGACCGCAACCTCAGGGTCACTAACACTTCCCAAGCCTTTTGTTTGGGCCCTTCTTGCCAGTGAGAGGACATTCAAGTCTATGTTCGTCCATCCAACTCTCCATCAGTATGAAACAGAGACTCCACATGTTCTCAAGTTCATACTCTTGTTTATGCCTTCACAGTGAGGGATTAAAGGCTTAGTTTATTTTGAGTTTGTGTCTCTAATTGGCTGCTCTGATCTCTGACTGCTCAACTCCCTTTCTCCCTGTTTAACTGAAAGATGACACTCTCTTGGGCTTCCCTGGTGGTTTAGATGGTAAAGACTCTGCCTGCATATAGGATACCCAGGTTCAATCCCTGGGTTGGGAAGATCCCCTGGAGAAAGGGATGGCTACCCACTCCAGTGTTCTTGCCTGGAGAATCCCACAGACAGGGGATCCTTGGTGGGCTACAGCCCATGGGATTCCAGAGAATTGGACAGGACTGAGCAACTAACACATCACACTTGGTTATAATTAATATTATCAGAATCATTATGATATACTATTGAATACAATCATTCTGTTAAAACTATATCTGGCCAGACACTTGAAAGTCCTGCAGACACTGAAGATAGCTTTGCTCTATCACAGCACCTTGCGGGATGCTTTACCTCAGCATTTCTGGCCTAAACTCACTAAATGCTAGAAACATGCTAAATTCTGGACAACCGGAAGAAACACCTGAAGATATATGTTAGCTGTGAGGCAGCATGTAAGATTTGAAAGTTCATGTTTTGTACGGTGGTGAAAGCCTACATGGGGTTTTCCAGGTGGTTCAGTGGTAAAGAATGCACTTGTCATCCCGGTGCACCAGCCCCAAGCATCCTGTATCTGCATCGAACCTAGACTGGTCATTCATTTCTTATATGATATTATACAAGTTTCAATGCCATTCTCCCAAATCATCCCACCCTCTCCCTCTCCCACAGAGTCCAAAATACTGTTCTATACATCTGTGTCTCTTTTGCTGTCTCGCATACAAGTGGGAGGGGGGTTCAGGATTGGGAACACGTGTACACGAATGGCAGATTCATGTTGATGTGTGGCAAAACCAATACAGTATTGTAAAGTAAAATAAAATAAAATCTGAAAAAAAAATTTCAAAAAAAAAAAAAAAAGAATCCACTTGTTAATACAGGAAATGAAACAGACATGAATTCGGTCCCTGGGTCCAGAATATTCCCTGAAGAAGGAAATGACAACCCATTCCATTTTTCTTGCCTGGAAAATCCCTGGACAGAGGAGCCTGGTAGACTACAGCTCATGGGGTCTCAAAGATCAGACACAGCTGAGCATGCATACATATTTATTGAGAGACTACTGAATAGCAGGGTTTTGAGTGAAGGTCTCAGTTGAATCAAACCAACACGAAGATGACTTGAAAATTCAAATTCAAATGAAATTGTCACATAATTTAGGCTTTTTGTGTAAAAAAGAAAAATTAATTTTGCTTCTTAGACTGCTTTTGGAATTAGATACATTTTTGGCTTCATGTAGAATTTTGAAAAGACTATGTTCATATTCTTGGAATTTTCATGATATCAGATATGCTGTTGCTCAGCTGTGAAGTCATGGCCAGCTGTATGTGACCACGTGGGCTGTAGCACACGAGGCTCCTCTATCCTCCACTGTCTCCCAGAGTTTGCTCAATTTATGTCCATTGAGTTGGTGATGATATCTAACCATCTCATCTTCTGCTGCTTCCTTCTCCTCCTGCCCTCAATCTTACCCAGCATCAGGGTCTTTTCCTATGAGTTGGCTCTTCACATCAGGTGGTCAAAAATATTGGGATTTCAGCATTAGTCTTTCCAATGAATATTCAGGATTGATTTCCTTTAGGACTGACTGGTTGACATGTGTGCAGTCCAAGGGACTCTCAGGAGTCTTCTCCAGCACCACAATTTGAAGGCATCAACTCTTTAGCTCTCAGCTTTCTTTATGGTCCAAATCCATATCTGTACGTGACTACTGGAAAAGCCATAACTTTGACTATGCACACTTTTGTCTGCAAAGTGTTATCTCTGCTTTTTTAATATGCTGTCTAGGTTAGTCAGAGCTTTCCTTCCAAGGAGCAGGCATCATTTAATTTCATGGCTGCAGTCACCTGCTGTAGTGACTTTGGAGCCCGAAAAATGTGTCACCATGGTTAAAATTGTCCTAAAGAAATTTCATTTCTGCATGTTATCTGTAATTGGGATAGGTTTTATTTATCAGAGTAAGCACCAACCTGGGTCTCAGAGAATCTGAATCTCAGGCTAGGCCTTGATGAAAATGAGAGAGGTATCTTATTCAGTGCAAAACTGTGCATCGTTCAGAGATCAGCAAACTGTAAAGGAGTGAGTGCCTTCAAAACACTCAGCCAGGGGACACAAAGGCTCATAAAGTAAGTTCTATTGTAAAGACATTGATAACCTAGCTGAAAAGCCATTATATAACTACAGAATAAATGATACATATTTTAAATGATGATGAACATCAGTACTCTAATGTGATATCAAATAAGTGATATAGAGTAGAGTAATTAATTATTTTGGCACAAGCCAAAGCAAGCAGTGGAGACTGCATCTTCCCCAGAGAGGCGATCTGCCCTTTCTGCAAGCAGAGGGGGATTTCACAGATGGAAGGCAGTGAGAAAGGCAGAGAGGGCTCATTACAGATAATCAACAACTTTCAAAAATATTTCCCTGGAACACTTTTCTAAAGGTTAATCCAAGAAAAAAAAGAAGAAGAAACAAACAACAACAGCAAAACCAGCGGAAGGATTGGCAGTTAAGTGGTGAATCACTCGCGTGTCCGTCTTGGAAGCATTTCAATGCATATTTGTTTTGAAAAGGCTCTGAGGTCTTTCAATAGTAATAAAATTTTAATCTATGTTTCTCAGCGTTGTGTTTTTTTTTTTTTTTAACCACAGAACCATGAACACTTCACATGCTGCTACTGCTGCTGCTAAGTTGCTTCAGTCGTGTCCGACTCGGTGCGGCCCTATAGACGGCAGCCCACCAGGCTCCCCCGTCCCTGGGATTCTCCAGGCAAGAACACTGGAGTGGGTTGCCATTTCCTTCTCTAATGCGTGAAAGTGAAAAGTGAAAGTGAAGTCGCTCAGTCATGTCCAACTCTTCGAGACCCCATGGACTGCAGCCCACCAGGCTCCTCTGTCCACAGGATTTTACAGGCAAGAGTAATGGAGTGGGGTGCCATTGCCTTCTCCCCTTCACATGTGTATTTGTATACTTAATGTGCCTATTTAATTTATGCTCCAAACAATGTTCATTGGAGTACATGGATTTTTTTTTTTTTTTTTGGAGTGGCACTTAATACAAGATGATGGAGAAAATGACTATTTTAGAAGTAAAAATTACATGACTCATAGACTAATTAAATGTAAGGGGTGAAAATGAGAGTGAAATTATATGATGAATTTGTAGTACATAATAAAATTATGAAGCAAGTATTTCCATTCATCAAATAATGTGTCTCAGAAAAAAAGAAAAGAAAAGAAAAAGCATTCAGTTGGAGAAAGATCATTATCTGTTTAAAAGTAAGTTGTGATTTTTTATATATATGTGATGTTGTGTCCTCCTCTAATTTTCTTCCCCTTGAATAGAGAATGGACTACTCACTTTGAATGAATAGAGTGTGGAAAATGAAAACCAGTAACTTAATGGCAAGAAATTTGTAGAAACCAACTAATCCAAGTGATCAAGGTTCAAACTCCCTATAAGTCATGCTGATATCACATATATCTGCTTAGATAAGGCTATGAGAAGGACATTTCTCCTCTGATAGTTTTCATCAAAACCCAGAATCCCAGTCTAATCATGAGAAAACACTAGGCAATCTAAAAGGGAGGCACTTTCTATAACATACCTTACCAGGACTCAAAAAGTGTGAAGGTCGTATAAAAAAAAAAAAAGAAAGACTAAAAAATTGTCACAGATCAGAGGAGACAAAAAAACCATCAGGACTAAATAGGCTCACCTAGACCTGCTCCTCTGGAGTAGATTCTGGAACAGAAGTGTGGCTTTAATAAAGACAACTGATGAAATCAAAATAAGGCCATTGTTCAGTTAACGGAATTGCATGAACGTTAATTGCTTAGTTTCGAGAAGTGTATTTTGGTAATGTAAGATATTTTTATAAGGGGAAGCTGAGTGACTGGATATGTAGGAACTTTGCTGTTATTATTTTTGCAATCTTTTTGTATATCTAAAATTATTCTAAAATTAAAAGTTTAGCAATGATATGGTATGAACAGACATGCATTATGTGTTACATTATATACAATCTTTAAAATTAATGCTGAAATAAATAGACAATTTAATAAGAAGAGAAATATTTGTATACTCTCATTTACTCTCAAATCCTTCTGCACCCATACTCAGTAACTACAAAAGGTAAAATATTGATTTGATACTGGAGAGCCTAGGAGACACTTTCTTAACCAAGAGATCAAAGTTAATACCATCATAAATGGAGCAGATCAAAATTAACTGTCATGTGATAAGAGGCAATGAAAATATAGTACTACTTCTGTGATACTCTTATCAAATATGCACAATACAAATTTAATTTGAAAAAAATTTAAAAAGCAAATGGAGGGATATTTTACAGAATGTAGTGCAGGTGGTTTAGTCACCAAACTGTGTCTGACATTTGAGACCCCACGTAGCCCTCCAGGCTCCTCTGTCCACAGGATTTCCCCAACAAGAATACTAGAGTGGGTTGCCATTTCCTTCTCCGGGGGCTTTTCTCAACCCATTGGTTGAACCCAAGTCTCCTGAATTGCACACAGATTCTTTACCACTGAGCTTCGAGGGAATTCCATATTTTGCAAAATAACTGACCCCAAATCTTGAGGGTCCAAGCAAAGCCAGTGTATTATTAATAGCATAAGAAAATAGAGAGTAGGAGAAACTGTGGAGAACTGCACAGTGAATGATTTGACTAAAGGAATGCAACAAAATTTAAAAAAAATGATGGGTAAAATTAAACTGCTGATAAAAACATAATGACCACTGCTCATATTTATTATGAAATTACTCTGCACTAGGCTTTATGGTGCAGAATTTCTAGATTCTGGAAGCAGGTTGCCCCAGCTTTGATATTTTGGTCACTTCATGGAAACTCTCTGAGCCTCAGTTTTCTCATCTGGAAGATGGACATAATAATAATATCTACCTATTGAACTATTGTGAGAATTCCAAGGGTGAATACCTGGAAAATATTTAAAATACTATCTCATTCATGAAACCCCTTCCCTCATCAAAACAAAGCGAAAGAACAATAACAAAAATAAAACATAACCAAGTCTGCCAGATCCATTTACAAATGAGGAACCGAAGCACAGCAAATTTCACCAAATCATCCAAGGTCACTCTGCTAATTACTGTCAGGCTACTATTAACACTTGAACCTAAACACTTTGAGACCAAATTTTAATTGCTACTATCTTTTAACTGCTATTGTCTTGGACAGACTTGAAAACATTTATATGAAAAATACAACATTCTGATATAAAAGTTGTTAAAAGTATTCTCTGTTCTCAGTGAGCATGTAGTTCGCATAAAGAAATGAGATAAAATATGAAGTAGCAACTATTAATAACAGTCTTTGGAACTGGAATGAAAACTGACCTTTTCCAGTCCTGTGGCCACTGCTAAGTTTTCCAAATTTGCTGGCATATTGAGTGCAGCACTTTCACAGCATCATCTTTCAGGATTTGAAACAACTCAACTGGAATTCCATCACCTCCACTAGCTTTGTTTGTAGTGATGCTTTCTAAGGCTCACTTGACTTCACATTCCAAGATGTCAGGCTCTAGATTAGTGATCACATCCTCATGATTATCTAGGTTGTGAAGATCTTTCTTGTACAGTTCTTCCGTGTATTTTTGCCACCTCTTCTTAATATCTTTTGCTTCTGTTAGGTCCAGACCATTTCTGTCCTTTATCGAGCCCATCTTTGCATGAGATATTCCCTTGGTATCTCTAATTTCCTTGAAGAGATCTCTAGTCTTTCCCATTCTGTTGTGTTCCTCTATTTCTTTGCATTGATCGCTGAAGAAGGCTTTCTTATCTCCACTTGCTATTCTTTGGAACTCTGCGTTCAGATGCTTATATCTTTCCTTTTCTCCTTTGCTTTTCGACTCTCTTTTTTCCACAGCTATTTGTAAGGCCTCCCCAGACAGCCATTTTGCTTTTTTGCATTTCTTTTCCATGGGGATGATCCTGATGCCTGTTTCCTGTACAATGTCACGAACCTCAATCCATAGTTCATCAGGCACTCTATCAGATCTAGGCCCTCAAATCTATTTCTCACTTCCACTGTATAATCATAAGGGATTTGATTTAGGTCATACCTGAATGGTCTAGTGGTTTTCCCTACTTTCTTCAATTTTTTCACAGCTATTTGTAAGGCCTCCCCAGACAGCCATTTTGCTTTTTTGCATTTCTTTTCCATGGGGATGGTCTTGATCCCTGTCTCCTGTACAATGTCACGAACCTCATTCCATAGTTCATCAGGCACTCTATCAGATCTAGGCCCTTAAATCTATTTCTCACTTCCACTGTATAATCATAAGGGATTTGATTTAGGTCATACCTGAATGGTCTAGTGGTTTTCCCTACTTTCTTCAATTTGAGTCTGAATTTGGTAATAAGGAGTTCATGATCTGAGCCACAGTCAGCTCCTGGTCTTGTTTTTGTTGACTATGTAGAGCTTCTCCATCTTTGGCTGCATAGAATATAATCAATCTGATTTTGGTGTTGACCATCTGGTGATGTCCATGTGTAGAGTCTTCTCTCGTGTTGTTGGAAGAGGGTGTTTGCTATGACCAGTGCATTTTCTTGGCAAAACTCTATTAGTCTTTGCCCTGCTTCATTCCGCATTCCAAGGCCAAATTTGCCTGTTACTCCAGGTGTTTCTTGACTTCCTACTTTAGCATTCCAGTCCCCTATAATGAAAAGGACATCTTTCTTGGGTGTTAGTTCTAAAAGGTCTTGTAGGTCTTCATAAAACCGTTCAACTTCAGCTTCTTCATTACTGGCTGGGGCACAGACTTGGATAACTGTGATATTGAATGGTTTGCCTTGGAGATGAACAGAGATCACATTGTTTCACTGTTAAACACTACCAAACATTCAAAGAATTAAAACCAATTATATTCAAACTCTTCCAAAAGCAGAAGAGGAAGGAATACTTCCTAACACATTCTGTGAAGCCAATACTACCCTCACACCAAAACCAGACAAAAATACCATAAGAAAACTACAGATCAATATTCCTTGTAACTATAAAACTGTTAAAATAACAGCACACCAAATGCAACAGCACATTGAAAAAATTATACATATAATTAAGTGGAAATTTATCCCAGGAATGACACTCAATGTAATACACCACCGTACTAAAATAAAGAGGGAAAATTCACATGATTATCTCAACAGAGGTAGGAAAAAGTGCTTGAAAAAATGTTATACCCTTTCATGAAAACACTCAGTAAACTGGGAATAAAAAGGGACTTTCTTAATCTGATAAAGGGCATTTATGAAAAATCTACTGCTAACATAATACTTGATTTAAAAAAAGACTGAATAGTTTCCCTCTAAGTCAGGAACAAAATAAGAAAGACCATGTTTGACATTACTGTTCAACACTGTACTGAAGTCCTGGACAGAGCAATGAGGCAAGAAAAAGAAAAAAGGTGTTCAAATACTAAAAGGTATCCTATAATGCCAGAAAGCAAAGAAGAACTAAGGAGCCTCCTGATGAGAGTGAAGAGGAGAATGAAAAAGCTGGCTTAAAACTCAACATTCAAAACACTAAAATCCTGGCATCCAGTCCCATCACTTCATGGCAAATATAAGGGGGAAAACTGAAAACAGTGACAGATTTTCTTTCCTTGAACTCCAAAATCACTGCAGATAGTGACTGTAGCCATGAAATTAAAAGATGCTTGCTCCTTGGAAGGAAAGCTATGACAAACCTAGACAGCACATTAAAAAGCAGAGACATCACTTTGCTGACAAAAGTTCCCATAGTCAAAGCTATGGGTTTTCCAGTAGTCACNTTTTCTTTCCTTGAACTCCAAAATCACTGCAGATAGTGACTGTAGCCATGAAATTAAAAGATGCTTGCTCCTTGGAAGGAAAGCTATGACAAACCTAGACAGCACATTAAAAAGCAGAGACATCACTTTGCTGACAAAAGTTCCCATAGTCAAAGCTATGGGTTTTCCAGTAGTCACGTATGGATGTGAAAGTTGGACCATAAAGAAGACTGAGTGCCAAAGAATTGATGCTTTCAAATGGTAGTGCTGAAGAAGACTCCTGAGAGTCCCTTGGAAAGCAAGGAGATCAAACCAGTCAATCCTAAAAGAAATCAACCCTGAATATTCATTGGAAGGACTGACACTAAAGCTAAGCTCCAATACTTTGGCCACCAGATGGGAAGAGAGACACACTGGAAAAGACCCTGATGCTGAGAAAGACTGAAGGCAAAAGTGGCCACAGAAGATGAGATGGTTAGACAGTATCACTGACTCAATGACATGAATCTGAGCAAACTCAGAGATAGTGAAGGACAGGGAAGCCTGACATGCTGCAGTCCAGGGGGTCACAAAGAATTGGGCAAGACTTAGTGACTGAACAGATTCAAACTGACAGGAAAAAAGTGAAACTACCTCCATTTGCAAATGATATCCTTTATGCAGAATATCCCAAAGAAGCCATGAAAAATTGCTAAAGATAATAAACAGATTCAGTGAAGTTGCAGAGGACAAGATCAACATACATTCAAATCAGCTATGTTTCTATATACCAGCAATGAACATCCCAGAAGGAAATTAAGGAAACAATTCCATTTTACAATAGCATACAACAGACTAAAATATCTAGGAAAAAATGTAACCAAGAAAGTAAAATACTTGTACATGAAAACTACAAAACATTTTGGAAAAGAAATTAAAGAAGACCTGTAAATGAAAAGACATCCCCTATCCATGGACTGGAAGACTTTAATATTGTTAAGATGGCAATGTCTCCAAAGTGTTTACAGATTCAATGTGATCCCTGTCAAAATTTCAGCGGTCTCTTCTGCAAAAAATGGAAAAGTCCAATGTCAGATCCATATATAATGCCAAGAGGCCCACAACAACCAAAACCATATTAAAAAACAAACAAAAACCCCAACAAAGTTGGAAGACCCACACATTCCGATTTCAAAACTTCTTACATAACTACAGTAATCAAAACAGTATGGTACTAGTATGAAAGTGAAAGTCACTCAGTCACATCCAACTCTTTGAGGCCCCATGGACTATACAGTCCAAGGAATTCTCCAGGCCAGAATTCTGGAGTAGGCAGCTTTTCCCTTCTCCAGGGGGTCTCCCCAGCCCAGGGATCAGACCCAGGTCTCGGACTCTTTACCAGCTGAGCCACCAGGGAAGCCCTGGTCTGAGGACAAACATAAAGACCAATGGAACGGAACTGAGTCCAGAGAGAAAGCTAACCATGTGCAGCCAACTGGTTTTTGACAGTGATGCTATAGTCACTCCATGGTGGGGGGAGAACAGTCTCTTCAACAAATGGTGCTCAGACAACTGAAAGATCACATGGAAAAGAATGAAGTCAGACCCTAACTCATCCCACACACAAAAATTAACTCAAAATGTGTTGTCCCCAGCCACTGTTGAACAAGCCACACTTCGCCTTCCAATGCACTTCTCACACCAAATGAGTGTCCTTCTCTCGGTGAACCAGCGCCATCTTTCCCTCATTTCTGTACCCCTGCTATCTGAAATGGCCCCAGCACAGTGCTAAAGTACTGTCCAGGGTTCCCAATCCCAGGAGAGCTGTGTGGTGTCTTCCAGAGGAAATATGCCTGCCAGACAAGCTTAGTGCCAGCATGAATGATGCTGCTGTGAGTCCACTGTTAACAGTCAACAATGTACAGTGAATAAGGAGCCTTCAAACAAAAGTGCCCAGAAAACAAGGCTATGTGTCCCTCTGCTGACAAAACTGTGACCAGAGGCTCACAGGAACTTAACCGCTAGGCCCCTTGCAGCAAAGGTTCAGTTTTCACTAATTCAGTGTTCCTGGTAACTTTATGTAGCTTTTTTGAGGAAAGAGAATTGACTGTATATATGTGGCAGGGCGTGGGGGGTGGTCGGGTCTAAACAATGGAATATTATTCAGCTATAAAAAGCAATGAAGCACTGACACCCAGCACAACTTGGTGAACCCTGAGAACATGAAGCTTAGTGCAAGGAGCCACACACAAAAGGCTGCGTGTTGTGTGATTCCTTTTGTATGAAATGTCCACAGCAGGCAAATCCATAGACACAAAGCAGATCAGAGGCCGCCAGAAGATGAGAGTGGGGATGGCGAGACAAAACATTTGATGTTAGAGAGGCTGCATAACATTACAAATGCACTACATGCTGCTGAATTATACGCTTTAAAATGCTTAACTGCACAGGATGTAAATTTCACCTCGGTAAAAATTTTATTTTTACAACTATTGTATCATAGGAAAATATTTGGCCTTTGACCCCAGTTCCTGATCTTGGAAATTGCTCACTTGTGTCTGATTCTTTGCAACTCCATGGACTATACAGCCCATGGAATTCTCTAGGCCAGAATACTGGAGTGGGTAGCCTTTCCCTTCTCCAGGGGATCTTCCCAACCCAGGGATCAAACCCAGGTCTCCCGAATTTCAGGCAGATTCTTTGCCTGATCTTGGAACCTCCCGAGGGATGGGGTGACAGAAGCGTCCTGTGCTGTAACGAGGTAGCTCCAGGTGGGCCCCTAGGTGGCCTAGGATGGGGCTGGTCCCCAGAAAGACCAAGTCTTGATGAGAAGCTCATCCCCTGTCCCGACCTCCAAGCTCCAGGGTGGGGGAGGGTGGAGACCGAGTTAGTCAGCAATGGCCAGTGACTGACTGACTCATGCCTTATTAACAAAGCTTCCATAAAACCCCTAAATATGGGGTTCAGAGCCCTCAGGGAGAGCCGGCGAGTGTGCAGGTGCAGGTGTGGTGGGGAGGAAGGACCTGGAAGTTCCTCTCCTACCCACACCAGGCCCCGCCTCTCTCCCAGCTGGCTGCTTCTGACCTGCATCCCACATACTAAACCCAAAACAGGAAATAAAACGTCGATCAGAATTCTGTGAGCTGTTTCACCAAACCCCAGAGCCTGAGGGGGCTGTGGGAAACCCTGATTTACAGCTGGTCCATCAGAAGCACAGGAGGAGCCAGTCACAGGGTACACTGTGGGGCTGAGCCCTGACCTGAGGGTCTGTGCTAATTTGATGGCTACTGGCAGAGACAGCTAAGCTCCTGGACACCTGGACGGGATCTGGAGAACCAGAGGCAGAGGAGAGGTGCTGGGAAGGATGCTGCATCTGGCATTAAAAGCAAGTGAACAGAAACAGCTCAGTGATGCCCAGAAGAACTTTTAAGTCAGAAGAACCCAACTCCACCCCTCTTTTTTCCACCCGGGCTTTGGGGAAAGGAGTGGTTTATCTGTGTAAGAACATCCTGCCAACAGGTCAAACAGAATGTGGCCTCAGATAAGTGCTAGTGCCAAACAGCACAGAATCCAGAATTCCACCATTCCACAGCAGGTGCCATGGCCAGGGGCAGATGCAGCCAGAACGCCTCAGGCTTACACAAGAAAATGTCCTGCGTCCGAGAGACAGCCCTTCCTGTTCTGGGTGCACGTCCACCCCACTGCTCGGAGAGGCCACCGGTCACCTTCCTTCATCTCTGGGGCCTGAGGCCTTAGAGACTGCCTGCTCCATTCGCTCTGCGTGCCCAGGCCGACCCTCCAGTGACATTAACGATGAAGCGCTCACTCCACGCTGGGACCAGACCACGTGCCCTCCCTTCCATCTCTCCTAATCTTCCCAACAGCCTGAGAAGCAGACACGACTGAAATCTATCTCGTAGACAGAGAAACGGGTCCAGAGAAGTGGCTTGTCCACAGCTGCTCCTCACTGCTTAGCACAGCAATGACCAGCTCACCTGACTGATGACTGAACGGTGAGGAGGGCTAAACTTGGATGGCAGCTCTTGGCTGCGTGGGTGGGGTGGGGCAGTGGGGCGGAAGGGGGGGCGGGGCAGGAGAAGCGACTAGCAGATGGCCCTGCATCACGCACATTGCACATCTGCAGCAGCTGCTTCTGCCGTAAACCTGCCCTTGCTTTTCCACACCTGTCTGAGCTTTACCAACCTCCAAAGGGACCCACATTTAGACAACACTTGAAGAAGCAAGCAAACAGCAGAATTCACGAACAGCCATCATCCTCGGTCACATCCGTTTTGGGTACACATACGTGAACACAAGCTCTGTTGGTCCAAGTGAGCCCCCACGATCGAGGTGCAGCCCAGCCCGTGTGACTGGGCATCTAGGCACTCCCGCACACAGGCTGGGGATGTGACCACCCTCTAGGGCCTGGCCAAGTACTCAGTAATAAGCATCACCCAGCAGAACATGAGGTGCACCCAATGGGACCTGTGACCCGCACCCCAGTCCCTCCCCAGGTAGTCTCACAGTGCAGGGCTGCCCACTACAGCCCTGAGGGCAAAGCTGCCACCGGGAGCAGAGGATTCTAATAATGGGACACAGGGCACAGAAGAGCACGCAGCAGTCATCTTGAGAACGAGCTGATAGCTCCACGCCGGCCCCAGTGCCCAGCGCTGCAGATACGGAGGTATCCAAGCACATCGCTTTCTCCAGACGCACTTGCTCTATCTCGCCAGCCACCCAGAGGGGCTCCAATCAGCATTTCATTTGCACAGCCTCCCCGTGGGGCAGGAAGGCTGGACACATACCTGCCAGGGACTCACCCCAGCCCTGGCCCTCCTCCACACTCCCCAAGCAGCAGGAGGCCTCCCGGGGTCTGGCTCCCTAGGCCACAGGGCGCCAACGCCCCCAGGGGCACAGTGCCCTTCTTGTGCCTGTGCAGACAGGTTGGGCTCTCCTCTCATCATTGGCCAGTCACTTTGACGCCCAGAAAATCAGAGTGACCTGCAGCCCCACCATCAAATCCCACACCCACTGAAATGTTCCTCGGTGCCCTCAAGCTCCACCCGACGCCAGGGATTCTCAGAAGAAGTGGCTTGTCAAGTGAGCAGTGGCACCCATGGGCCCCCCACAATGTCATCCCCCGAGAGGTAGCAGAGCTGCCCACAGCCAGGCCAGCTGAATGCATGGAGAAGTACCCAGCCAGCAGGCATTCAGAGTCAGGTAAAGTGCTGGCTGGCCACACCTGCGAGAAGCAACAGAGGCTTGCTGCCAGGCAGACAATGGTGAAATACTGGGTATTGGGCTTCAAGAAAAAAGCTCTGGTCTGAACTGTGTCCCCAGTTTCTAGGCTGCCTCCCACCCGCCACGTGATGGTGCTGGGAGGGGCTTGGGTCACGAGGATGGAGCCCTCGGAGGGGGATGGTGCTTCCACAGACTGCTCGTGCTTCCCCACGGAGAGCACAGCAAGAAGAGTGCGTGACCTGGAGCGCGGCCCTTGCCTGACCATGCCGGTGCCCAGTCCAGGACCTCCAGCAGCCGGAATGCTAAGCAAACAACTTCTGCTGTTTCTGAGCTGCCCTGTCTGTGGTATTGTGTTATCACAGCCTGAACACTCTGAGATGACTTCTATTTTTTTCCACTGTAAGCACGTAGAGAATACTACAGAGAGAACACCCTCCTGTGATCCTACCACCCGGATTACCTTTACCATCTTTCGTACATATGATCCCTTTTTTCTATAAATACCACACACACAACTTGCTTTTCTCATTCAACAACTCTAAAAGCTCTCTCCCACAAGGTCGTCAATGGTTCCGGTTCAGAACATGCACAAGGGCCTCCAACCAACAGCCTACCCTGAACGTCCAGGTACCTTCCAGATCTTCCCCTCTCCTCCCACGGTGACCGTCCCAGGACTCTGGCCCCACCCCAGCATGTGACGGCTGAGCCAGGGACCCTGCCACCTCTAGCATGACTGACAGGGCCATGGCTTGCTGCTCCCCGACTTGCCAGCGCCCAGTTGACCGCCACGGAGAGATGGATGCGGCACTCCAACCGCGGGCGCCCGACATGGAGTCTCTGTTACACGTGTCAGCATCCACCCTGCCACGTGTGCACTGCTGGTACCCTCACCTTATGTGAGTTGTGCGTCCTCCTCACCACTCCCCAGGACCCTACCTTGTTCTTGAAGTACACCTCGATGGGCATGATGAAGCCAGCATACCCCGACTCCTCCACCTTGTAGGGGGGCTCCTTGCACACTGAAAAGAAACAGATGATGTGCCATCAGCTCCCGGCAGCAGGAAGCACATGCATTCTGCCTCTTCTCTGGGCTCAGTGGGCTCTGCAGGAGGCTGGCTCCCCAGGAGCAGAGATACCAGGCCTGGTCCACATCAGAGGGGCTCCAGGGAAGAGAAGAAGCAGAGCAGGAGAAAGAGGACCCCCGCCACCCTGGGGTAGGAGAGTGTGTGGGAAGGGGCCGGAGACCAGCTAAGGAAGAATAGCCAGCACTGGCCACTGGGCAAATGGGTTCAACCAACCGAGAGCAGCAAGGCCTGCGAGATGCCAGGCCTGGGTAGCTCTGGTCTCCCTGCAGGGCAGGCTCTCTGCTGTGCCCACCTCCTGCCATCACCCACGTGAGCACGTGGCTTGGGGCCCTGCTAGGGGCCAGGAACATAGGCACTAGACGGAGGTGACCCAGCCTAAGATGGGGCTTGCTGCCTGGGTTCCACTGCAGCACCTAACCACAGCATCCCTAGGGACCACAGCATCCCCAGGGAAGAGGGCGGGGGAGGGAGAGAGAGAGAGAAAGAGAGAGAACCCAGGAAACACACACAACAGAGGTAAAACATTCTCGCACAGTCTCACTCTCCAGGATGCACTGTCAATGTTTTGACATGTATGCTGTCACTACGCGAGTAATGGGAAAACACTGTTCTCCTGCTTGTAGGAAAAGCAGGACAGTGCAGATCAACCCCTCATGTCCTCCACCCCACCTTCTCCCATGGTAACCAAGAGGTAGGAAAAAACCCTGCCACCTGTTACACAAGTGTCTGGACTGTAACTCTTAAGTGGGCCACAAATGGCTGGAATATAATGACAGGCCAGCATCTTGCACGTGGCCAGCACATGGGGTATGAGGCTTGCTCGGCTGGCCTGACTTCCCGCCAGGGGCGAGGGGGCAGTCATGACCCGGCTATAGGACCCACCGCAGCAGAGCCTCCTGGTGGCACCAGTGGCCAGCTCCTCAGCTGAGCACCAGCAGCGCCATCACCTGACCTCAGGGCATGAATGTGAGTCATTAACGCCACCAAATGCTGCATTCATTCATTATCCACGTCTGTGGTGTCAGGTGCCCAGATGGTGACAGAGGCCAAGGGCACGCCTCTGGCCCCCAGGAGGGAGCAAGTCACCTTCAGTGGGACAGTCAGCCCACCCGGAAGTGAGGAGTAGCCCTGCCGAGGGGACCACAGGCAGGGAACTCTGTGGGGGTGACCTCAGCCCCAATCCCTATTCCAAAAGACCTCCTGCTCTGTGGTCATCCTCCGTGGGTGCTGGCTGGGCACGCCACATGCAGCCCACACCACACCACTTTCTCATTCCCTCTGAAACCCACACTGCCTGGCATCCCGCAGCTCAGGATCCAGGCTGTCCCATGCTCCCTCAAGGCCACCTTAGCTTCTCCCAGAGAACTTGGGAAAAGGAAAGAAAAAAACCAAAGTCAATGTCCTCAGAGGGAAGACAAGCTCGACAAATGAAAACAAGATACCTTCAAAAATGAAAATCAGAGAGTAAGAATGGGCTCTTAGACATTACAAATACAGTATTTACAGTGGTTTAATTGAACAGAAAGACCAGAAAATAAAGTCAACAGAATCTCCCAGAATGTAGGGATAAAAGAAAATTTTTTTAAGAAAGGTAAGAGGTGCAAAAACAGCAGCTAATATTCATAAAGCACCTATTGTGTGCCAGGCAGTATTCCCAGAATCTTATACCATCAACTCCCAACAACACTGTGAGCCAAATGCACTTGTTCCCATTTTACAGATGAGAAAACTTAAACATAGAGAACTTACCTAACAAGCATTCTAGAAAGAGAAAACAGAAATTAAACAGATGGAAAGAAATTGTCAGAGAAATAGGAGAGAACCTTCCAGAGCTAAAATGAAGGGCACCAAATGTCCAACATGATGAACAAATGAACCAAAAAGATTCAATATGATGAACAAACAAACCAAAAAAGTCCCCAGAAAGGTCATAAAAACCATCTTAAGTCCTTTTAGAGAAAAAACAAAAACACTAAAAAACACATCACCTGCAACGAAATGAGAAACCAATAGCATCAGATTCCTCAGAGGATGACAAAGCAACACATTCAAAGCTCTGAATGAGAGTCACTCTCCAACTGGAATGTTATACCCAGCTCAACTACCGCTCAAGCGTGGGGCCAGAACAGGCCACTCGAGATACACTGAGACTTTATTCCCTACACACCTTTCTTCAGAAATTGCTTCAGTAATTAGTCTCTTGGGAAACTTCTTGATAAATTACTGCAGTAAAACAGGAAAATGAACCAAAACACAGGGTGGTAGGTGAATCCCTGAGGAGAAAAGTAAAGTAAGTCCCAGTGTGATGGCTAATGAGGTGGTCTGGAGAGGAGCCAGTTCTAATCAGAAGAGGAAGAGGCTGGAATGAAATATCCAGAGGAAGAGGGGCGTCTCCACTGAATAAATGAAATGATGGGGGTATGGAGAAAAAGGCAAAGCACCTCTGCTGAAAAAGACAAACGCAGGGATGGGGAGGAAGAAGCAACAGGTCTTCAACAAAGCCACAGGCCAAGTAAGTGGGGCCAGATTTCTTTTTTTCTTTTTTTGGCTGAGCTGGGTCTTTACTGCAGCATGAGGGCTTTTCTCCAGCCGCACACTCGTTGTGGCACATGGCCTCTCTAGTTGCTGCATGCGCGCTTAATTGCCCCATGGCATGTGGGATCTTAAGCTTCCCTGGTGGTTCAGCAGTAAAGAATCTGCCTGCAATGCAGGAGTCGTGAGAGACACAGGTTTGATCCCTGGGTTGGGAGGATCCCTGAGAGAAGGAACTGGCATCCCACTCCAGTATTCTTGCCTGGAGAATCCCATGGACAGAGGAGCCTGGCAGGCTACAGTCTATNGCTTCCCTGGTGGTTCAGCAGTAAAGAATCTGCCTGCAATGCAGGAGTCGTGAGAGACACAGGTTTGATCCCTGGGTTGGGAGGATCCCTGAGAGAAGGAACTGGCATCCCACTCCAGTATTCTTGCCTGGAGAATCCCATGGACAGAGGAGCCTGGCAGGCTACAGTCTATGGGGTTGCAAATAGTCAGAGCAGACTTAGCAAATAAATAACAACAATATGGGATCTTAGTTCCCAAATCAAGGATCAAACCCATGTCCCCTGTATTGGCAGGTGAATTCTTAACCCCTGGATCAGCAGGGAAGTAACAAAACGGGGCCAAGTTTTAATTAAGGATTACGAAAAAGATCCTATCTGACCTTGGCATGACCTTGAGCATTCTCCTTGGAGCAAGTGGCCCAGAGTTCAAAGAGAACCATCCCGATGGTGGAGAGCATCAATATAGTCAGTGACCCTCACAGTTACCGACTTCTAGACTTACTCTCTAACCTGGAGCGGAACAACCTTAACCAAGTTGAGTGTAGCTCCCAGAAGGGGCATAAGGGTCAAGGAAGATGGGAAGAGCTCCTGCCCTTCTCTTCCTAAGTAGAAAGTCAGGAGACTCTGGCCAAAGCCAACAGCTTTGGAGAACCCATCCATTCTCTTGGCAAACATTTAGAAAGCACCTACTGGATCCTTTCAGCCCCAGGGATACAGCAGCAAACTGTGGCCAAATGCAAACCCCGCGCTTGGCGGGGATGCGAGGGGGCGAAGCTTAGGAAAGAGTCTGAGCTTTCATGTTAGAAAGTTAATAAATTTTTAAAGTGAAAAATCTAGAAATAAGAAGTGAATTCGCTTCTACCACTTTAAAGTGGTAAGGAAGGGACACAACCCGGAAAGGACTAGAAGGCTGCCCCTGGGGTGGGACCACCATTGATGAGTTGGGAGGTGGATATGCCCACCAGCTACATTCCTGGTGGGTCTGTGCAGGGTGTATATTCTGATTTAAAAGAAACTTTTTAAGCAAATAAAATATAACTTCAGAGGCTAGAGTCCTGTAAGGAATTCACTGGCTGCTTCATCTTATCTGTTTTTCCCTGATCCCTAAACAAATGGCAAACAGACATCTACCATCTAATTCACATGATGCAGGGTGGCTCAATAGTAAAGAATCCACCTGCCAATGCAGAAGACATGGGTTCGATTCCTGGGTTGGGAAGAGCCCCTGGAGAAGGAAATGGCAACCCACTCCAGTATCCTTGCCTGGGAAATCCCATGGACAGAGGAGCCTGNCCATCTAATTCACATGATGCAGGGTGGCTCAATAGTAAAGAATCCACCTGCCAATGCAGAAGACATGGGTTCGATTCCTGGGTTGGGAAGAGCCCCTGGAGAAGGAAATGGCAACCCACTCCAGTATCCTTGCCTGGGAAATCCCATGGACAGAGGAGCCTGTGGGGTCGCAAAGAGTCGGACACCAATGAGTGTCACCACCACCACCACATGATGTAGCTGCCCTCTACACAGAGGCTGCACCCATAGGCTTTGCAAACAAGGACGGTTCAGCTACTCAACTCTGACTGCAAGCTGCCTCTGCTAAACAGCATGCTTCACCCAAAACCCATTTTTCAGACACTGGGAGCTTGGAGGATGTGCCACTTCCATGTGACCACAAATAGGTGACCAGGCCTCTTAGGAGCTCAGTCTCCACACCGAGACATGGAAGGGGATCCTGGGCACTGCCACCCCCGCCAACACCAGTCTCTGTGAGTGGCCAGGAATCACCACTGGGAGAGAAGGGGACTGGACGGGAGAGGGAAAGCAGGCGCCTGGCCAGGAGGAGGCAGCCCGGCTTCTGCTGCTCCATGGCACAGTCGGTGACCACGGAATGAACGGACTGACCAAGCACCGACCAAAACTGGCAGACCCGCCCACGCCGCCTGAACCCCTGCCTTAAAGCTCGGGCAGCTTATCAAGACCCCTGAGCCTGCTTCCTCTTCTCTAAGAGGGCTGTGGGGCAAACAAAAAGAGCTTACGAGCAAAGCGTGCCTGGTAAGTGGCATGTAGTATTATTACTACTACTACTATTACTACCAGGTGCTTTCCAGGTATCTACTATTATCAGGAGCCTGATCTGCTCTCTCCAAGAGGCTCAGAGAGGAAAGAAGGAAGAGAACTGGAAAGTCAGGAAAGGAGAAATGAAGGAAAGGAAGAGCTGAAAGCTGATGGAAGAATCCAGAAGGAAGAACAATGGCCACTAACTATGCCACTAGGAATCTGGAGCTGCCGTCCCTCCTAAACCAGGAGTGTCTACTTCTGTGACACACGTCACCTCCTGGCTGGACAGTTAGACACTTGTTGGCCCTGGCCCAGGCCTCCGTGGGTCCCAGGAGGCTCCATACTCTCACCTCACCCAGTGCAGCCTCACCCCCAACCCTCTGGCCCCACTGCAACCCTGCAGTGGCTCTCCCTGCCCCAAAGCCCTTCTGAAGCACAGGGTCCTTTGTTCCTTTATCAGCACATCCATTCGAGGACTATTTATGGGACCCCTGTGACATGCCAGGCTTCACGCAGGGTACCAAACAGTGACACGACAGATAGGCCTCGACCCCACAGAGCTCCCCAATTCCCCGTCAAATTTTCCAGGAAGCGGCCTCTGACCCGGCACCCTGGGCAAGTTCCTTGACTCACAGGCGCAGGACAGCCTGAGGGGGAAACAGGGAGGAGGCGGCGGCAGTACGCCTCCCTTTTCTGGTCCAGCCCCACATGCCAGGGGCTCTGGAAAGGGCATCTCTCCTCTGCCGACATGGGCCCATGAGCAACTTCCTGCTTACTCACGGGGTGGTCACAACACCACCCTGTCCACCCTCCAACCCGGGCCACATACTCTGGATGCTCCTCAGAGCCGGAGCCTCAATAATGACACAAGACACCCGTCACCACCTCTGCTGGGCTCTCCTGACAACCAAGTTCACGGCTGAGGGGGAAGGGGGAGTGGGGGGCACCCCTGTGAGGGGGCAGAGCAGCACTGGCCAAGGAGTTCAGGCCGGCTGCTCCCCAGGGAGGGGGGCACTCACCCCGCTTGGGCTTGGGGAAGCTGTCATGCAGCCGGAAGACCACCTTCTCCACGAAATGCTGGATCTCGCACTGCTCGGGGCCGCGGACGAACACCATCCAGTCATGCGTGAACCCCTCCGTGGTGGGCTTCTTGCGCAGCTGGGCGCGGTGTCCCAGCTCTAACTTGACCTGGACAGTGCACTGCAGGGAGAGAGGCAGCAGCAGAGTCAGCACAGAGCCCAGGGCTGTGGGGTGTGGGCTGCCCCCTCCATCCACCCTCCACCCCACCCCAGGTGGTATACAGTGCCCAAAAGTGAAGGGACTCCGGGAGGCTCCAGTCACAGGGGTGGGGAGCACGTGCTTGCTCTATATGCTCTGTCTCCCCAGCAAGCCCACCCGGGGCCCTGCATCTCCAGCCAGTCACCCCAGGACCCGGGCACCTGCGGTCCCTTATCTCCCAGGCTCTGCACAGCTCGCTGGCTCCTCTCACTGAGGTCTGAGCTTGACAGCTGCTTCCTCAGGGAAGCCTTCCTTGACCACCAGTCTGAAAGCACCCACTCCCAGCCCCACAGCTCTTCACCACGTGGTCCTCTCAGCACCCTCCACCATCGGAAACCACCTGCTAGTGGCTTGCCTGGTCTGCTCTTAGGTTGGCAGCCTGTCCAGAGCAGTAATGCTCACCAAGATCTCCCGAAAAAAGACCAGTGTGACCTGTGAGGGAGGGGCTGGTGCCAGGAGCGGAGGCTACCGAGATCCACTGATGCTCAAGCCCCTTGCATAAAAAGGCTTAGCACTTACATGTGACCTACGGTCGTCCTCCAACAGACTTGACATCATCTCTGGGTTACTTATAATACCTTGTACAACACAGATGCTATGCAGACAGTTGTAAATACAGGTTAAGTGCTATGTCAACAGTGCCAGGGCACAGCAAATTCAAGTTTTACTTTTTGGCACCTTCTGTAATTTTTTTCCCAAATATTTTCAATCCACAACTGACTGAATATACGGATGCGGAACACATCAATCTGAAGAGTGGGCTGTACCTCACTCTACAAGTGAGGCAACCAAGGCTCTGAGACTGAGCTGCTATGTGGCCATGAGAGATGGCTCTGCTGTATGGAGATTCAGGCCCGTGTGGGGGTCACCCAAGGGCCACTCTGCTGCCCTGGCCAACCCACGCCAGTCCTTGATTAAAGCCCTGTTATCATCCATCATCCCACAGAGTGCCTTCCAGAGAACAGAGACCCTGAGGGTCACCGGAGTCACCCACACCAACGATGGTTTGCGGTGAGAATGGGTGGAAGGGGTGGTCCAAAAAAGAAGCCACCTGGGGACAGGTGCAGGTGGCCCACGGCCTCGGCAGCCAGACTCCCCTCCTCACACACACTTTGGCCTCTCCCCACTAAGGGAGCAGCCCCCACACTTCACAAATTCTGGAGCGCCGACAGGGACCCACTGCACACATCACTCTAGCCTGGAAAACCCTCTCTGAAGTTCCTTCACACAGAGCCTGACACCTAGTATCAAAACCAAGAACATTACAAACAAGGCGGAGGCCAAGTGGACACTTGCTTCTAAGTGCCAAGATAACCAGGGGCACGCGGGCTGCCAGATCCCACACATCCTGGAGGAGACTCCCCCGCCAGGCTCAGCAGCCCGGGGCCTGGACCAGAAGCCTCTCTCTGCGTCCTCTGCCCTCTCTCACTACCAGACTCCAAGCATCCCCAGGGGCCACAGTCCCTCTGGTGCCTGCCTCTTTTACCCATTTAGACCCTGACACCAGCCTCCTTCTGCTCCTCCCCTCCTCCTCCTCCTCCTGCTCGGTCACTGCCTGGGACACAGGGCTCACCCTTCTTGGTCTGAGTCAAGTCCGAAAGCCTCAGCACACCTCCCACCTGCGTTTCCCCAAGTCTGGGATCCTCCTGATTCACCGCGTTTTCACCTGGTTCAGACAGAGGATCCTGCAGAGCCGTGCACACACACACACACGTGCACTCATTCACAAGCAGCTGCTGCTAAGCTTCGGACACACCGTAGGGGCTGTGAACCAAGGATGCACGGGGAATGCACTCACCCTGCTTCCCCGTTCTGTCAGGCACCGGCCATTCCCAAACGCAGGCATGCCTGCTCCTTCCCGGCTGTGCGCCCACAGCCAGGAAGCCCTCACTCACTTCTCTGCAGACTGAACTGCCACTCATCCCTGACGCCCTGGCTCAGGGCTGCTCTCTCCAGAGCCCTATCTGATCGGTCCCCACACTGAAAACCAAACAGGCCTTGGTCTCCACAACTGTCCGCAAACAGCCAGCTCCTTGGTGTGCTTCACCCCAACCCTGCTCCTGGGCACCCTCAGCTGTCTCCAATTACCCTCTATCCTAGAACCACACTACTCGAGGTTATCAACTACACAGGATTAAACCAGAGAGGCTTCCTAAATCAGGGAGTTCTAAGCGGCGCATTCTGGGGGGAAGGGCCGAGGTGACAGTTAAGTACAGGGTGGTCTCCTCGTGTGGACTGGTGGGAGGCTGTGGGTGCTGAGTGAGCTGTAAAATCAGCACGAGCCCCTCCCCTGCTGGCAGGACCACAGTCCCGGGAGACTGCTCAGAAGTAGAGTAGAGAGACCTCCCCCAACCCCCCGCCAGGGCCGGCCCACTGGCAGGAGGGGTGGGGATCCAGATGGAGTATTTCGATTTAACACAAGAGAAGTGACCGCCAGCTACACGCAGGTGATGGAGTCAGGCAAACAGCACTGAGAGTACTCCAGGCAACTGTGTATGGTCTGGGCTGAAGGCAAACTAGGACAGACAGACGGACCACAAGCCTGCTGGGAGGCAACTGGAAGGAGTGGCTAGAAAAGGAGCCTGAAACAAGGGAGCTGGGAGGACCTGTGGGCGGATGGAGGAAAGACAGGAGACCCTGGGCAGCTGGGAGACTGTGATGCCCGTGGAGCCTGGCCAGGCAGAGCAGTGGCGGGGGGATGGGAACATTTGAAGGGAAATACCCCACCAAAAGCTGGAGGAAAGGACTGGACGTCTGGATAAACAAGTCAAGCTCAAATCAGCCACAAGCTTCTATTCGCAGAGCACTGCTTATGGGCAACGTTCAAGATAAACAAATCCCAATGATGTTTACATGGTCCCGAATAGGCCATAATCACCCTCCACACCCTATACTGAGTGTGTAACACACTCTGCCTCACACACCCTATACACGAGTGTATAACACACTCTACCTTTCTCTCCAACCTGTTCTAAGGCTGAGAAGTCAGGAGACGATCCCTGGACTTCGGGCAAGGTTCCAGGTGGGAAGCCAGATCATGATGGCGAGACCCTGGGAACAGCTTCCGGTATTTAGAACTAAATCCCAGGTCTGCTGTTCACCTGGCCAGAGATCCACAACCCTACTCCCACCGCGGCTGCACGCCCAGCATGTCTCATCACATGGGGTTCCCACCCAGGGCACACCAGCAGGCAGCAGAGCCGTGATTGTGAAAGAAGGGAAGACCACAGCTCCATCCGAGGGGGAAGATGGGAGTGCCAAAAAGTCGCGCCACAGGCCAAAGTAAACAGGAAGGTTCTGAAGAGTGACGGGTAATCTCTGCTGCCGGCGGGCCATGCCCAAAGCCCTGCCTGGGCCCAGGCAGCATCTCTACCCTCGGGGGCTGGTGCCAGCTCAGCCTCAACAACCCCAGACCCCAGGGGCCGAGGACCATGCTATGCACCGCTGCACCCAGGAGAGGGAGGTCTCCTTCAAGTGCTGGAATCTTCTGAGAAGTAAAGATGGTGGAATCACACAGATCTGGGGACACGATTTTTTCAGAAAAAAATCACTGAAATCAGTGAGACGCTCGAGCTACGCCGAAGCAGAAGCAGGCAAAGCTGAGCCCCCGCCAGCTACTCCAGCTTGGCGAGTCTTGGTGATTTATTACCTGCTCTGCCCTTCCCTCCCCACTCCACCTGGACTCCTCGTTCAGCAGAACCGAGCAACTGAAGCAGACCCTCAGCCGCTGCTCCAGAAAGGGTGTCCACTATCGCCGGGTTAACAAGCCTGTGCTGCCCCAACTGACACCTCTCACCTGCCACTTGGCTGCCAGGAGGCGGCAGAGCCTCTGGGGCGAGGGCGGGCCTCGGTCACTGCCTTGGTTCAGCATTTCATCTGGGGGCTACTTCACCACCCCCTCCTCCAACAAAAACCAGAACAAAGGGGTACATTCCAACCCTGCCCTGGAAGGAGTTAACTATTCTACCTCTGGGAAAACCTCCCTAAAACCTGAGCAGAACGAGGGCTCCCAGGGCCATCTGGGGACAGTTAAGCTTGGGCTGAGGGCCTCCACCAGGCGCTACCCTAGCTCCAGGCCAACTGGCAGTAGACACTTGGAACCCCACGGCCAGAATCCTAAGTCCTGCAAAGCAGGCCAACGCCTCGGCTGGCCCAGGTCCCTCCAGGTGTGGAGGCCCTGCCAGCCTGGGGCCCACAGCTCCTCTCACCTCACAGCCCTTGCTCCCCCAGATCCTTCCTGAAGCCCTCAAACCCAGAACCCAGCAAGCGCCCAGCCCCAAAAGGCAGGTCTTCTACACCGAGTGGCTGTAAGATTTCCCCGACTCTGCTGGTGGGAATTCTCTTCAGCAGACACCCTTCCCTCTGGGAATTCGCACTTTACCAAGTGGCCTAGTTATGCCTGAAGTCTGGTGGCTGCTGTGAATTCCCTCGGATGCACAATCCCCTCCCCTCTCAGGAGAAAGAATCACCGAGGGACCCCTCATTGGCCTGGGATGATTCTGCCAAGTCTGACGGGACCCAGCGAGGTCACTGGCCATGTGGTCCACACACAGCCACAAAGGGGGATGGAAGGGGGCAGGGGACTGGCCCCACGGAACCACAGCCACACACACCCAAAGAAAATGCTCTTCACAGAACTTTCTCCCTAGGGGCCCAGCAGGGGCTCCCAGAGCAGCCACTGAATCAGAGCTGGGTCCAGCTGTCCCTCCCTGTGTCGATCCTCTCAAGCAGGGACTACCTGCCCAGAGGTGGGGACCTCTCACAAGAGCCACAGGAGGGCCTGGGCCTCTGACCCCTGGCCCACAGAGGGCTGGTGGCTGCCCCTGCACTCTCTTCTGGTTCTGACCAGCCTCAGTCCTGGGGCACAAGGTTAATGACAAAGTGATAAGGACTCAATGTGTCTCTGGACACTAAGGATAAGCAAGCAGACCACTATTGTGCATGCTAAGTCCCTTCAGTCGTGTCCGACTCTTTGTGATCCTATGGACCATAGCCACCAGGACCCTCTGTCCAAAGGATTCCCCAGGCAAGAATACTAGACTTGGCTGCCATGACCTTCTCTAGGGGTATCTTCCTGGCCGACCAGGGATCAAACCCGTATCTCTTACATCGCCTGTATTGGAGGCAGATTCTTTACCACTAGAACCACCTGTGCAGACCATGGGGATAAGCAAATATACCCATGATCCTCAGGACTGTCAGGGGGCTGGGCAGCCTGACCTCCAGCAGCCCAACAGGGAGGCCTGGTACCAGATATATTAATACTTTAAATCTGTAGGGAACACCCACCAACGTGTAGACAATATGCTGGTTGACCCCAAAGTTCTCCAGGGAGCAGCCGTGGGAGATTCTGAACACAAACACCCAGATGAAGGCATCTCTCCCAGAGCCAGTGGACCTGGTGACAAAGGGAGTGGTTCCTAGCCCTTTTTATTAAATGGACAGCTGGTAAAGCTAAGTGCAAAACTTTACATTACAAACTGTGGGGGACACGAAGGGGAGTTGTTAGGCTCTGGCCCCCGCTCTCAAGCACGTTGCAACACAGCTTTAAAGCCTGGCAGGCCAACCTGCCGGATGACAGCTTCAGAGCTGGGTTGGCCCGAGGTTCTCTGGAAAAGGTCTGGGGAAAGAGTGAGAGATCCCCAAGCATGCCCCCAGCCTCAACTCTTCCTCTGTAACATGGGCCTTCCTCCACCGTGAGAAACACACCTCCCTTCCAGAGCAGCAGAGCATGGCCACAGAAAGCTGTGCCCAAGTCCAGGCTTAGCAGACGAAGCGTTATCAAGCGTCAGTTCAACCTGTGGTTCAATGGGTTGGCCACCCACTTCAGCAGCCAGGCCCGACACTTCTGCAAAGGGAGGAAGCCCTGGGCCTTTGGGGAACAGGACCCCCAGACACTGACACCACTTCTAGCTCCCTAGGCAGCCCCCGGCCCCGCAGCAAACTTTCCCACCTTTTCAGCATCTGCTCAGTCTGTAGCCAGGCCCATTCCTTCCCCACTATCTTTGTAGATCATATGCCTGCGAGCCATGACCCCTAAATAAATAAAGACCTGCCCCCCAAGATACATCACCACGTTCCCTCTAAAAAAATACAAACCCTGAGATTTCCCTGGTGGCCAGTGGTTAAGACTCTGCACTCCCACTGTAGGAGGCACAAGTCTGATCTCTGGTTGGGGAACTAAGATGGATTTCCCAGGTGACGAGGTGGTCAAGAATCTGCCTGCCAATGCAGAGGATGCAAGATACGGGTTTAATCCCTGTGTTGAGAAGATCCCCTAGAGGAGAAAATGGCTACCCACTCCAGTATTCTTGCCTGGACAACCCCAAGAACAGAGGAGCCTGACAGGATGTAGCCCATGGGGTCGTAAGAGGCGGACACGACTTAGCCACTGAGCACACAGGCATGGGGAACTGAGATCCCACCAGCTGCAGAGGCCAAAAAGAAAAACCCACCATCAATCCCAAAGAAAATAGACGAGTAACTACAGACTAGAGGTTGGAGGGATCAGACAGGTGAGTGTATGGTCAGGGCAAAGGGAACCAGAATGACTTCCCTGGGAGCCCAGAGCCAAATGCAGAACTCCCTCTTTTCTCAGCTGGGCCAGAAAGTTCTAGAGAACACACAGGAAGGCCAAGAGAACCAAAAACTCCCGAAGCAAGCAGGCCTGGGGAAAAGACCATTGTTCCCCGTCACACTGAGGCCTTCACAGGTGTGGGGTGTCCGGGGGGAGGCAGAGAAGGCCGACTCTGCTGGATTCAAAGGGTCCCCACCCCTACCCCACACCCAGATCCCGTACCAGGAGTATCCTCCTGGACTGCTTACAGTTGGCTCACCCATTCAGATCAATAAGGGACACCATTCTTTCCTGCGTCCCCTGGGGCCGTGAGGAAGGGACAGGGCTCAGAGCTGGGGCCTCTCCCTCCCACATTTGCATGAGAACACAGCCCAGAGAAGAACTGGACTGGGGTGGCACAGGCCTTCCTCTGGAGCCGGTTTCACTTGCACTTGCATGTGCAAAGATTCGGAGCAGCACTGTCCAGTGGAAACTCCTGCCATGGAGGAAAGGTCACCTCTTCACGCTGCCCAACGAGGTGCCACCTCAGGAGTGGTGGTTCCTGAACACCTAAGACGCGGCTAGTACAACAGAGGAACCGACTTTTTCACTCTGGTTCAAGTTTGAATCACAACTGCCAGCAACTGTCACACCAGACAATGGTGGGATGGTGCTCTTTGGTCCAGGGGGCTCACCTTCCCCCGAGCAGGACTGTTGTCTCCCTGCATTGCCAGCCCAGAACGCTGCCCTGTCTCACTCAGAGACAACCACAGCCTGCCAGGGCCCCCACATCACAAGGTGAATGGATGTCCATGGGCCTGAAATGTCTCCCTGGGGGCCCAGTGGGGTAAGGGGCAGAAGTCCTGTTCTGCACCTGCACGGTGTCCAGCAAGACTTTCCCAGGGCCCAGCTGCCTTAAGAGTGGACACTGAAGGTCTATTTTGTTTCCTAACTCGATACAGATCGGAGGCCTCAAGCTCGGTCCCTTCAAGGGAAATGAACTCATCCCACCCTGCAGAAATCCCCATTCAGCTATCATGAACTATGCCTCACCTCTTGAGAGAAAGGTACAGCACCAAGGATGAAGTGAAATTGTAGTGAGAGGGTGCCCTGAGCACAGGATTCAGTGATCCTGGGCCACTGAGCAGCCAGGATGGGCACGGGGGTATGCCTCCTGCACTCCCACCCCTGAAACCCAACGGCCACACGGCGCCTCATCAGCCAGAGCCGCCTGAGTGGCGCCGGCAGCCAGGGACGCCCCAACCTGCCCTCACTAAAAGCGGGGAATTTAGCTGCCACCCCCACAGCCCCACACCGCCTTTCCTGGCCTCATGCCCCGGGAAGCCAGGGGCAGCAGACGAGGGTGAAGAGAGAGTTGATCCTATGTAGGGAGCTGCAACGGTCCCAGGCTTGATGAGTTTACCGAAACTGGCTCTGGGTTTCCAGACCAAAGGGAGAGGGTCCGTGGGGAGTCTAGGGGGCGGGGGGGCTNGTGGGCGCGCACAAAGCGGGGCGGGCGGGCGCCGAGCGGGAGCGGAGAGGCCGGGACCGAGGAGGGCCGGGCCGGGCGGGCGAGTAAGGGAGGGAAGAAGGGAGGGAGGGAGGGGGCCCGGCGGGCGGCGCGGGCTGCGCTGGGGCGGCGCGGCCGTTCCTCACCTGATTGTCCATGGCTGGCGCCCCGCCCCGCCCCCGGGCCCCGCGTTGCTCGCCGCCGCCGCCGCCGCTCAGCGCCGCCCCGCCGCCCTCATTGTCTGTCAGGCGCCGCCGCCGCCGCTCCCGGCCGCCCGCCCGCCCGCCAGCCCCGCGGAACCGGAAACCACCGCCAGCCCGGGTCGCGCACCGACCGCGGGCCCCCGCCGCAGACTCGGGCCAGCCGCCCGGACTGACAGAGGGCTGGGCCAATCGACGATACGGACAGCCACTCGTGGGGTGGGACTTCCGGCCTGGTGGGGGCCTGCCGGGCTGTGGTCGGAGGGACGAAGCCCGCAGCCAATGGGGTTGCCCGGACCGGAGGGGCGGGAGGAGGGAGGGAGGGAGGCCCGAGGCGAGCCCAGCAGAAGGGAGCGCGAGGTGTGCGCCGCACGTGGAGGGGGGCGGGGGCGGGACAAGGGCGCCGCGCCTGCGCACTGTGGTCCGTAGGGGGCGCTGCCCGGTGGCCCGAGCATCCCTGGGGCCCGAGCCTCCCTGGGCCCGAGCTGAGCTGGCGGTTGGAACGCTGGAGAGGCATCCCCAGGGACATTTTTGTTTCCTGGCCACGTGTTGCTACTGTGTGATGGAATGAGCCCTGGGCTCTGGCACTACAGATTAATTTTACAATCCTGGATCTCTCTCATGGTTCACTCCCTTCCTCCCCTGAGGGTCAGATCATCAATAAAATGGGGATGATCACAGTACCTTTTGATGATAGTTCATGCTAGTCTGAATGATACAAATCTGATACCGGCTACACTAACATAACCAAGACCTCATTTTATTCCCGAAAATTATCATGCCAATCCCTCCAAAAACCGATTGTTAATTTACCCATGAATATATACCTTCACAGATCAGGGAGCAACAGTTAGAACTGGACATGGAACAACAGACTGGTTCCAAATAGGAAAAGGAGTACGTCAAGACTGTATATTGTCACCCTGCTTATTTAACTTCTATGCAGAGTATATCATGAGAAACGCTGGGCTGGGAGAAGCACAAGCTGGAATCAAGACTGCCAGGAGAAATATCAATAACCTCAGATATGCAGATGACACCACCCTTATGGCAAAAAGCGAAGAGGAACTAAAAAGCCTCTTGATGAAATTGTGAAAGAGGAGAGTGAAAAAGCTGGCTTAAAGCTCAACATTCAGAAAACTAAGATCATGGCATCTGGTCCCATCACTTCATGGGAAATAGATGGGGAAACAGTGGAAACAGTGTCAGACTTTATTTTGGGGGCTCCAAAATCACTGCAGGTGGTGACTGCAGCCATGAAATTCAAAGACGCTTACTCCTTGGAAGGAAAGTTATGACCAACTTAGATAGCATATTCAAAAGCAGAGACATTACTTTGCCAACAAAAGGTCCGCCTAGTCAAGGCTATGGTTTTTCCAGTGGTCATGTATGAATGTGAGAGTTGGACTGTGAAGAAAGCTGAGCACCAAAGAATTGATGCTTTTGGACTGTGGTGTTGGAGAAGACTCTTGAGAGTCCCTTGGACTGCAAGGAGATCTAACCAGTCCATTCTAAAGGAGATCATTCCTGAGTGTTCTTTGGAAGGACTAATACTAAAGCTGAAACTCCAGTGCTTTGGCCACCTCATGCAAAGAATTGACTCATTGGGAAAGATTCTGATGCTGGGAGGGATTGGGGGCAGGAGGAGAAGGGGACGACAGAGGATGAGATGGCTGGATGGCATCACTGACTCGATGGACATGAGTTTGAGTGAACTCCAGGAGTTGGTCATGGACAGGGAGGCCTGGCGTGCTGCAGTTCATGGGGTCGCAAAGAGTCGGACATGACTGAGCGACTGAACTGACTGAACTGATATACCTTTACTGTGACTTGTAAACTGTTTAGATCGGATGTAAATGTATCACCCCATCTTTTTCATGATCTTGTAAGCCACTTTTCTTTTGGACATTAGGATTTCTACCTGCGAGTTGGGGTCCCTTGTGCAATTATTTTAAATTCCCTCTATAAGATTAAAAATCAGGGGATTTTGGTTTGTTTGGCTACCACCCCCCCCCCCCGCCATTTCTCATTTAAGTGTCAGGCTCAGTGGTAAAAATAAAAAAAATCCACCTGCTAACGCAAGGAGATGTGTTTCATCTCTGGGTCGGGAAGATCCCCTGGGGGAGGAAGTGGCTACCCACTCCAGTATTCTTGGCTGAGGAATCCTGTGGACAGAGAAGCCTGGTGGGCTTCAGTCCACAGGGTTGCAAAAAGTCGGAGGCGACTGAACATGCTCACAATGTATATATTAGGTTGTGTGGCTGGTGCTTTGAGATGAAGAACAACGTCGGAAAATCAGTTACTTTGGAATGAAAGGAAGCCCAGACAAGAACTGTGAAGAGAACCAGTGCCATACATAGTACATAGTAACACTATACTTTTAAATCTAGGGCAGGGCCACCCAGGGTTTTTTTTTGGTCGAGGGGGAGAGGTTGGAGGTCATACTGAGAAAATAAGCAACAATAATGCTAAACAATGATGCCAACCAATAATAATGTTATTAATAAAAGGATGGCAGGAGAGAGAAAAAAAAACAACAACACTGTTTTGAAACTCCTAATGAGCTAATCATTGACCATGGATACTAAAATGATTAACTGAAAAGTCCATGGGAAATGGGAGAGTATAACATCATGTCCACCATGTCACAGATTGCCTGCTAGATGCAAAGAGGTGGGAAAATGATGTTCCCATGGAAGCATCATGTTGTTGCCAGCTGAGTTCAGTGACCACTTTTAGCAGCAGAGCAGTGGGATAAACAGATGATGAACTCCTGCTAGGGTGCAGTGAGTGATACACAGCACCAAAAAAGAAGTGATTCTTGCCCCCAAATACTTAATTTGAATCATACTTTTAGTTCCAGTTTACAAAGGAAACACCAAGGGTAGGTGACACATGAGAAGAAATCAGGCAATGGATTTCCCTGGTGGTCCAGTGGTTAAGACTCTGGGCTTTCACTGCAGGGGGGTGTGAGTTCAATCCCTGGTTGGGGGGACTAAGGTCCCCAGATGTCAGACAGGGTGCAGTGAAAAAAATAGAAAACAAAGGAAGAAGAAGAAGCAATTGAACAAATTCAGAAGATGAAACTCTCAACAGCCTGGGAGAAAAGACATGAGAACCATTCAGAGTTCAAAGAGATGGTGTCACAACCAAATTCAATGTAAGGTCCTTCCTTGGATCTTAGCTTTGAACAAACCAGCTGTGTCACTGGGGAAATTTGAATTTGAATTGGGTTATATTTCAACGTATAATTGGTTAGGTGTGATCATGGAATTACAGTTGTGTAGAAAAATTCTTTACTTTTTAAAGCTGTGCAGGGCTAAAATGCCACCAGGCTAATTGCCTTTAAAACACATTAATTTGTTTGAAAATATGGCAAATGTTAAGAACTGTTCAATCTAAGTGATGGGCATATGGGATTTCATCAAACTGAGCTCTATACTTTTCTGTATATGGGAAGCTTCTATAATGAAAAGTAAATATATTGGGACCTCCCTGGTGGTCTAATGGTTAAGAGTCACCTGCCAATGTAGGGGACACAAGTCTGCTCATTGGTTGGGGGAACTAAGATCCCATATACTGAGGAGCAACTAAGCCCTTGTGCCACAGTACTTAAGCCTGTGCCCTAAAGCCCATGAAACCAGTGCAACAAGAACCCCATGCACTGCAATTAGAGAGTGGCCCCCACTCACCACAACTAGAGAAAGCCCACTTGAAGCAACAGTGACCCAGAGCAGGCAAAAATTAATTAATTAATTCAAAGTTAGAATGGGACAGTAATTTTAAAATGCAAATATGTTGAATTCCCTGGTGGTCCAGTGGTTAGAATTTCATGCTTTCACTACCAAGGGCCTGGGCTCAATCCTTGGTACAGGAATTAGATCCCACAAGTTGCACAGCACAGTCAAGTGCAGCCAAAAAAAAAAAAAGAAGCATCCATTGCCTAAAACTGAACAACTGTTTTCCTTCCTCGAGGAGGTAAGCAGAGCACTGTTCCATTTTCTCATTAGTATGGCCATATCCTGGCCAACACCTGCTGTATACAAGCTCCAGAAGCTGAATTTTAAACTCATTTAATCATCACAATATGAAGAGGTAGGTGTCGTTGCCCCCATTTTACAGGCAAGAAAACTGAAACTCAGATGAGGTTATTGCGTTGTCCAATGTCCAATGTCCCATGTTCAGTATATTCCAGAGCCAGGGACCCACGGAGAGTCCAGAGCTACATATCTGCCACCTGTGTCTTAGTGCCTGCTTAGTAGGCAGGCACTATCAGCAGCCTCCCCCACGAGAGCATCTCTACATGTTTCCTGAGTAAGGAAATCAAAGAAGACTTCTTAGTAGGGAGGGAGTAGGACTGAGGCTGACTTGAATGGCATTGAAGGTGAACCCTTAATTTCTTTCAGAGGAAGGTAGACTGTTTAGATATTGTTAGAAGTTGCTGAAGCTGAACCTCCAATACTTTGGCCACCTGATGTGAAGAGCAGAAGCTTTGGAAAAGACTCTGGTGCTGGGAAAGATTGAAGGCAAAAGGAGAAAAGGACAGGAGAGGATGAGATGGTTAGATAGCATCACCAACTCAATGGACATGAATTTGAGCAAACTCCAGGAGATAGTGGAGGACATAGGAGCCTGGTGTGCTACAGTTCAAGTGGTCACAAAAAGTCAGACACAATTTAGCAAATTAGCAACAACAAAGTTAGAAGTTGGCATTGTGCACAAAGTTGCTCTGGTTGTCATCTGCCATATAAAAAAACCACCCTAAACTGAGTGACTTGGAACAACACTAAACATTTATTGTTGGGATCCAGTCACCTTCAGAGATTTGGGTTTCATTCATTTGAAGTAAGAAAGGGCCAGGTCACCCATCCCCCTTTTTGGAAATTCAGCTGGGGATTCTCTTGTGCAGACTAGGTTAAGAATTACTGAGTTGCAGTTAATAACACTTTTGTCGTTATTTTATCTAATTTTTGTGATTATTTTTGATCTGTTTGACAAAGGACTTCTGGAAGTGACACATTTTTTCCTATTTACATCAGTGTGAGTGAAGGAAGTAAATTTAAAGAAAAACTTAAAGCAAACAGTAATTTGAGCAGAATGTATGATTGATAACCCAATGGCTCAGTGAGTCAAGAATCCACTTGCAATGCAGGAGACATAGGAGACTCAGGTTCAATCCCTTGGTTGGGAAGATCCCCTGGAGGAGAAAAATGGCAACCCATTTCAGTATTCTTGCCTGAAAAATCCCATGGACAGAGGAGCCTGGTGGGCTACAGTCCATAGGGTCACAGAGATTCAGATATGACTGAGCAACTATGCATGCATGCATAATTGACACACGTTATTCAGATGTTACAAGCATTTGCAATTTGGGCAAGGATTGGCAGAAATGGCTTATCTCTACCCTTCATGATGTGAACTCACTGAGGCTGAATGAAGAACCTCTCCAACACAACTCACTTATCATGCTGGGAAGTTGGTGCCAGCTGTTGTTTCTTCTCCATGCAGGCTCCTGCACATGGTGGCTTGGGATTCCTCACAGCATGGTGGTGGCTGGGTTCCAAGAGTGGGTAACCCCCCCCCCAAAAAATAACAGACAGTTGCATTGCCTTGGATGAACTAGCCTCAGATGTCACATGGAGGCACTTCCACCATACTCTAAGCCCACCCACATTCAAAGGCTCCTTCATGGGACTTCCCTGGTGGTCCTGTGGCTAAGGCTCCACGCTCCCAATGCAGGGGGCCCAGGTTCAATCCCTGGTCAGGAAACTAGATCCTACATGCTGCAACAAAAGAGTTGGCATGCCACAACTAAAGATCCCACATGCTGCAACAAAGATTGAAAATCCCATGTGCCGCAAGTAAGACCTGGTGTAGCCAAATAAATAAAAATAAGTGCTTAAAAAAAAAAAAGTGAAAAAGGACTCCTTCATAGACGAGCGTAAAGGTTATGGCTATAGTCCAAAAGGTTGGAAAAAGACATGACTGAAGTGACTTAGCACTCAGATAGTTGACTTACAATATTAGTTTCAGATGTATAACATAGTGATTCAATATTTTTATAGATTATACTCCATATAAGATTATGATAAAATATTGGCTATATTCTCTGTGCTATATATTAATTCTTGTAACTTTTTTACATCTAGCAGTTTGTATCTCTTAATTCTCTTCACCTATTTTGGCCCTCCTCACCTTCCTTCTGGTAACCACCAATTTTTTACCTGTATCTCTGCCCTCTTCCAACATATCTTTAAAATCAGCTGGGTAAACAACAAGCTCATATTGTATAGTAGAGAGAACTATATTCACTATCTTGCAATAAGCCATAATGGAAAACAAATTTTAAAAGAATGTGTATATATATATATGTATGTTTAGCTGAATCAATTTTATATAGCAGAAATTAACACAACATTATAAATCACCTATATTTCAATTAAAAAAATTTTTTTAAATCAGCTGGAGATTCTATGTGCAGACTGGGTTAAGAATCACTGAGCTGCAGTTAATAACTTTTTGTTGTTACTGTATCTAGTTTTATGGGTATTTTGTATCTGTTACAAGTGACTTTTAGAAGTGACACAATGTTTCCTGTTCAAATACATCAGTGTGAGCAAAGGGAGTAAATCTAAAGAAACAAAAAGCAGATAGCAATTTGAGCACTTGGCAGCATGCATGACTGATATTATGTCATTCAGACTTGTTACAAAAAGTGAAATTGAAGCAGGAGTCCCATGAGTAGAATGTAACATTTTGTAAGTGGTGAGTTTAGCTCCGTCTGTAACTGAACTGCTATATTAGGTCTCTATCGCCCTCTAGTGTTCCAGATCACTTGCACCCAAAGAGGGTGCTTGGTATGAATTACACTACCTTTCTTTCACCTTTTAGGCTGTTCAGCCCTCCCGGACTGTTTTGAGAAGCCTGTCTCTGGCCGAGACCGACTTCTCCCGAATGCTTCCTGTACCTCTCAGTTTCCTGCCACCCACAGATGTACACACAGCCACTCAGCACTATGGAGTAAAACCAAGCTGGAGTAGAGTCCAGTGGGGATGTCAGAGACCTACCCTAGATTAATTTCAAATCAGAGCAGACGTTAAATGTCATACTGAGGCACTTGGCCCTTATCCCATAGGCAATGCAGAGCCATGAATGGTTTTGTGTGTGTGCGCTAGTCACTTAGTCATGTCCAACTCTTTGAGACCCCATGAACTGTAGCCTCTGTCCATGGGATTCTCCAGGCAAGAATACTGGAGTGGGTTGCCACTTCCTTCTCCAGGGGATCTTCCTGACCTGGGGATCAAACCCAGGCCTCCTGCATTGCAGGCAGATTCTTTACCATCTGAGCTATAGAGAAGTCCCATAAATGGTTCTGGAGCAGACCAAAACTATGTGCAACAAGGCATTTCCCCAGAAAAGGGTGCTACACTGGACATTTGCAATTTTTTCTCTTAGCATCATTCTGCTTTAAAATATACTTATTTATTTATTGGCTACACTGGGTCTTCATTGCTGAGCACTGGCTTTCTCTCGTTGCAGTAAGTCGGGGCTACTCTTCATGGCTTCTCATTGTGGTGGCTTCACTTCTTGCAGAGCTCAGGCTGTAGGTGCCTGGGCTTTGATAGTTGCAGCCCATGGGCTCAGTAGTTGCAGCTCCCAGGTTCAAGCGCACAGGTTCGGTAGTTGTGGTGCACAGACTTAGTTGCTCCACGGCATGTGGAGTCTTCCCAGACTAGGGATCGAACCCGTGTCCCCTATAACGGCAGACGAACTCAACCATTTGACCACCAGGGAAGCCCCTCTTCTTTTTGTTTCTCCCTGGCAACAGTCCTCGATCCGAGGGCTCCCCCTGGGGGCCAATATGAATGTGTGTGTTTTTAAATGGCAGCCCCTCTGGAGGATGCCAGCTCATGACAGGCACGGGCTTAATACTGGATTTCAACTCCTTCTCCCCCCAGATCAGAGTCATAGATTGAGGCTCCCCTCCTTCTGCAGAGGAAGGACGTGGCCAAGTCTGGTTAATCAAACAGCTGCATCCTTCTGGCTACTGGAATTGATTGGGGGGAGCGGGGACATGACCTAACACCAGCCAAGACTTTAGTAAATTTTAACTGAGGTGAAATTTACTTAACCTAAAACTAATCATAAACTATACTCAAGTGTACAATTCAAAAGCAACTAGAGTCTTACCAATGTTGTGTACCCATCAGCTCTGTCTAGTTTTCCAAGACATATTCTTCACCCCAAAAGGAAACCCTATACCTATGAGTGCTCACTCCCCACATCCTCCTCTCAGCCCCCGTGTGCATGTGTGCTAAGTCACTTCAGTCGTGTCCAACTCTTTGTGACCCCATAGACTGTAGCCTGCCAGGCTCCTCTGTCCATGGCATTCTCCAGGCAGGGATACTGGAGTGGGTTGCCGTGGCTTCCTCGAGGGGACCTTCCCCACCCAGGGATTGAATCCACGTCTCTTAGGTCTCCTGCATTGGCAGGCAGGTTCTTTACCACGAGTGTCACCTGGATGCCCCCTCTCAGCCCCTAGCAGTCACTAATCTGACTTTTTCCCTTGTGGATTTACCTGTTCTAGACATTTCACATACATGAAATCATAGAATATGTGCCCACTGGTGTCTGGCTTTTCACTGAGTGTAATATTTTCAAGCTTCATCCATATTGTCTCCTGTGTCAGTGCTTCATTCGTTTTTAAGGCAGAATGATATTCCATTGTATGGATATACTACTTTTGTTTATTCATTGATTAACATTTTGGTTACTTCCACCTTTGGCTCTTATCAATAGTGCTGTAATGCTATTTACAATAGCTAGAACATGGAAGTGACCTAGATATCCATCAACAGATGAATGGATAAAGTTGTGGTACATATATACACCAGAATACTACTCAGCCATAAAAAGGAATGAATTTTAGTCAGTTCTAGTGAGGTGAATGAACCTAGAGCCTGTTTTACAGAGTGAAGTAAGTAAAGGAGAAATGCATACTGTATATTAATGCATATATATGGAATCTAGCAAGATAGTAGGTACTGATGAACCCATGTGCCGGGCAGAATAGAGACACAGACATAGAGAACAGACTTGTGGGCACAGTGGGGGAAGGAGAGGTGGACCAAACTGAGAGAGCAGCATGAAACACACACATTACCATGTGTAAAATAGGCCACTGGTGGGAAGTTGCTGGATAATGCAGGGGCTAAGCCGGATGCACTCTAACAACCTGGATGGGTGAGACAGGGTTGGGGGTGCGAGGGTTCAAGAGGGAGGGGACGTGTGTGTACTTATGGCTGATGCAAGTTGCTGTATGGCAGAAAGTACAACATGGTAAAGTAACTATCTTCCAGTTAAAAATTTTTAAAGAGAATAATATATATAACTGAATTATTTGCTATACAGCAGAAATCAACAAAACATTATAAATCAACTACACTTGAATAAAGTTAATTTTCTAAAAAGAAAAAAATGGTGCTGCAATGAACATTTCTGTACAAATATTTCTTTGAATACCTGTTTTCAGTTCTTTGATCTATATGCCTAGGAGTGGAATTGCTGGATCACATGGTGACTCTGTTTAACTTGTTAAGGAACTGGTAAACTCTTTTCCACTGCTGTGGTACCATTTTACAGTCCTACAAGCAACACACAAGGGTTCCAATTTCTCCACATTCTCATCAGCACTTACCTCCTGGCTTAAGAAAAAATTATGGCCAACTTAGTGGATGTGAAATGATATTCATGGTTTTGATTTGCATTTTCCTACTAGACTAATGATGTTGAGCATCTTTTCACGTGTTCTTGGAGTTTCAGTGTATACTTCTCATCTTGGAAGGCAATAAACCTGGCGCTACTTGCAGCCACTTCCCACCCATGAGGTGCTCCAGGATAGAGAAGCTCAGCCATGGTGACATCATTTGAAGGCTGAAAGTCAAAGTGTTAGTCACTCAGTCATGTTCCACTCTTTGTGTCCCCATGGACTGTCACCTGCCAGGCTCCTCTGTCCTTGGGATTCTCCAGGCAAGATTACTGGAGTGGGTTGCCACTCCCTTCTCCAGGGGTATCTTCCTGACCCCGAGATCAAATCTGGGTCTCCCTCATTGCAGGCAGATTTTTTACTGTCTGAACCAACAGTAAAGCCTTCAGTTCGGTTCAGTCCGGTCACTCAGTTGTAAAGCCTAGATCCAGCCATACCTGCAGTCTGATCTCTAACTTCAAAAGTATATGAGCTGATTATTGTTTTGTCATTCCAGCCAGCTAGAGCTGAACATTTTGTCCTTTGCCACCACGAGTCCTCCATGATGGAGATGGGGGCTTGCCAAGGCCCCACTGTGAGTTAGAATTACAAACTGGATGATTCACTGGACCTCCTTCCTACCTACTCGCTGCCTCCATGCCCCAAGAGGAGGCTGTATGGAGTGGTCAGCAGGGGACAGATCGTGGCCATGCATTTATAGACAGAGACAAGGGGAGTAAGAAGTGGCTGCTTTTCTATGACACCTGTGATTCCCTTTGCCCAGAATGGTCTTGCCCAACTCTAGGTATGGCTGCTTCCCTCCTCACTGAGGGCTCAGCTGGAAAGTGCACTTCCCAACTGATCACCCATATGAAAGGGCATCATCTTTGAGAACATCACTGTGCTTTATCTTTTTCACCCATCGGTGACTGCAATTGCCTCTTTTACATTTATGTAATGTGTGCCTCCTCATTAGGGCAGGTACTTTGCATGTCTTTGCTGTCTTATATGAGGACTGGTGTCAAACATATAGTAGGAATTCAGCATACAGTTGTTGAAGAGATGAATGAATGACTGAAGGAAGGGAGGAAGGAACAGGTAGGGAAATAGATGAATGGAAGGGTGATTGAATGAACTGGATGGATAAGTGAAAAGATGGCTGAATATGGATGGATGGATGGATGGATGAAGGATGGTTAACAGTTGAATACATGGATGGATGGAAGAATAATGATTAATGGATGGTGAAAAGATGACTCTATGGATGCATGAAGTGGATGAATAGATGGATGGATGAAGGATGGCTAACAGTTGGATACAGGAATAGATGTAAGAATAATGGATGATGGAAGGATGATTTAATGTGCATGGATGGATGGATGTACGGATGGTTGAATGAATGGATGATACATTAATAAATAAATGGTAGATAAAAAGACAGACAATAAATAAAAGAGCAAAATAATGAATGAATGAATGATCGGATGAGTAAATTAAAGGAGAGATAGACGGATGGTTCAATGGAGAGTTCAAAAGGATGGATGGATGGATGAATGGACAGATAAAGGATGAGTAGGTGGGTGGATGTTTGCCAGACCCCATTCTAAGAACTTTACATATGTTATCTTGTTTTATCTACACAGAAATCTAAGGGAGGAAGGAGCGCTTTACAGACCAGGTCCTTGAACTTCAGAGTTAGAGGGGGAAAAAAATCACTTCTCTCAGAAAATACAAATAGGAAATGGAGCAAGATTCAAATTTACATCTGCCTGACTCCAAGCCCTGAGCTCTTAACCACCGTGGAAACCACCCTCCTCCCTCTCCCCTCTCACTTTGAGAGCCTGTACCAGCCACCACGGGCTTCCCTGGTACCAACTGCTAAAGAATCTGCCTGCAATGCAGGAGACCCCGGTTCGATTCCTGGGTTGGGAAGACCCCCTGCTGAGGGGATAGGCTATCTGCTCCAGTATTCATGGGCTTCACTGGTCGCTCAGCTGGTAAAAAATCCACCTGCAATGAGGGAGACCTGAGTTTGATCCCTGGGTTGGGAAGATCCCCTGGAGGAGGGCCTGGCAACCCACTCCAGTGTTCTTGCCTGGAGATTCCCATGGACAGAGGGGCCTGGTGGGCTACAGTCCATGGTGTCATGAAGAGTCAGACATGACTGAGTGACTAAGCACAGCACACAGCACCCACGTCACCTAGTCCAGGCCTCCATGAGGCTCCAACGCTACCCCGTAAGTCCATGGGGGCACATGTGAGCATGTGAGGATCCCAGAGGTCTCTGCATGCACATGAAGTCATTGCAGTCATGTTCAAACTCTTTGAGACCCCATGGACTGTAGCCCCCAGGCTCCTCTTGTCCATGGGATTTCCTAGGCAAGAATACTGGAGTGGGTTGCCATTTCCTCCTCCAAGGGATCTTCCCGACACAGGGAATCAAACCTGCGACTTTTACATCTCCTGCATTGGCAGGCAGGTTCTTTATCACTAGCACACATGCTTGAGTGTAAGGTGACCAGAAAACATGTCCATTCTCTAGGATGCCTCCCAAGTATCAGTGACACTGCACAGCCAAAGACAGGTCTGAAGAGTCTCACAGTGACCACCACTGTTTATACGATGCCCAGGGACCAAGCCCCAGCTTGAGGTCATTCCCAGTGGCTGCCACAGAAGCACAGCGCCTCAGTGATCCAGCCCACCTGGAAGAGGAAGTGAAAGAGGACGGGGGCGGGTCATGGAGGGCAGCTCCAGGGTCATCAGACTGCAGCACAGAGAGGTCATGAAGTCCATCCCCCGCCTCGGTATGGGGGCACGGAGGACCAGGATGATGGGGAGAGGGAGCCGGAGCGCAGAGCTGCAAGCGTCTCTCGGTCTCCCAATTCAGGCCACTGTCCTCAGCGGGTGCGCAGGTGTCGGGTGATCAAGAAGCTCTGGTGGACCTCAGCAGCTCTTGCGGTCATCACCCATCTCCACGTAGGGCAGCCCCATGGGCCAAGTGTCCCGGGGCCAGTAGCGGACTTTGATGGTTTTGTTCGGCATCTCGTATGTGGAATCCAGCACAGCCAGGATGACTATGCCATAGGGGAAGGTGAAGCTGATGAGTACGTGCCTGGGTGACAAAGCGGAGAGGGGGAAAGGATGCCCCAGCAGTCAGCTTGATGGCCTCAGCCCCACCTCTCCTGGATCCTGGCCATCAAAAGGGATCTCCTGACCACACACTCCCCAAGACATACACACACATCCCAGTATCTGTGCCTGCCCCTGCTTCCCCCAGGCTCCTGCTCCAAGCTCTGGCATCTGAGATTTTCTGCTTCTAGGACCCAAGTGAAAGCATTAGTTGCTCAGTCATGTCTGACTCTGCAACGCCACGGACTGTAGCCTGCCAGGCTCCTCTGTCCATGGAATTCTCCAGGCAAGAATACTGGAGTGGGTTGCCAAGCCCTTCTCTAAGGAATCTTCCTGACCCAGGGAGTGAAGCCAGGTCTCCCACATTGCAGGTGGATTCTTTACTGTCTGAGCCACCAGGAAGCCCCTAGNACTGTAGCCTGCCAGGCTCCTCTGTCCATGGAATTCTCCAGGCAAGAATACTGGAGTGGGTTGCCAAGCCCTTCGCTAAGGAATCTTCCTGACCCAGGGAGTGAAGCCAGGTCTCCCACATTGCAGGTGGATTCTTTACTGTCTGAGCCACCAGGAAGCCCCTAGAGCCCAAGAGCATAGGATAAATGCTTACCAGATGCTGTGCAGGTAGGAGAAATTAATCCGTTGCCAGAAACTGCAAAGCAGGCGGTCACTGATCCAGCTAGTAAAGGCGAGAGCCCATATAACCGTGGAGACCTCAATCAGATGCCGGAGCTCCTTATTATTGGTCCTAGGGCGGGAAGAAGGGAGATCAGAGCCTGACTCAGCTAGCAGAGCCCCAGGAGGCTGATGAGAAATTCCTCCATTCGTGGAGGGGAGGCTTGGAGGAGGGAAGGATCAAGGGGCAAGGTGGGGGAGGTGCCAGACCCTTGCTAACACATAGGGACGGCTCACAGCAATGCTATTGTTCCCATTTTGTGGAAGAGAAAACTGAGGCATGTGAGATTAACTATGCCTCATACCCCACCCCAAGGTTACACAGCCAGTATGTGGGGTCTGAATCAGGTTTATCAGAATACAGAAGCCGCAGCCAACAAGCCCTTCTGTGTTTCTGCTTTGGGGTATAAGTGATATGTGCACCTGTGGGCTGGTGCATGGGAATTTATGTCCACGTGGCTCTGAGAATACGTGTGTATGTGTGTGGAAAGGTGTCCCATGTCATGGGACAACTCAAGATTAGACTATGTATTTCCCCAACAGCAGAACAAACCCAATGTCTCTTGGGAAAGAGCTTATGAGATATTAATGAGGCAATAACTCCTTCATGGGTAAAAGTGCAAGCCCTGCCTGCTAGCCTAAAAAGGGACAGTCTGAACACCAAAACAAAACAAAACCACACACCTAAGAATTGGTAAAATTTGAGTACAGATGGTAAAGAATCTGCCTGCCAATGCAGGAGACACAGGTTCAATCCCTGGGTTGAGAAGATTGCCTGGAGAAGGAAACGGCAACCCACTTCAGTATTCTTGCCTGGGAGAATTCCATGGACAGAGGAATCTGGTGGGCTATAGCCCATGGGGTCGCAGAGAGTCGGACATGACTGAATGATTTAGCATCCACACACACATGTAATCACACAAGATCCTGCCTCTGGGGGAGGTGGGGAGAATCTGGGTGAAGGGTACACAGGACTCGGTACTATTTTTGCAGCTTGCTCTGAGCCTGTAATTATTTCAAAATAAAAAGTTAAAAATATAGCATAGTGACTGCAATGGATTGAAACATTTCAGAGATAAATGTCCATGAGTTCATAATGCTTAAAAAAAACTCTCATTGGTCCTTACCAGAGATGGCTAAGGCACCAACTCATTGCTCTGGAAACTAATTTTCAAAAGGGAAAGAATTAACGCCCAATCCTGTCTTTCCTGTCCAAACTGTATTTCAAGGTTGATGAGCAAACATTCTTCTGTCTGGATGGATGGACTCCAGATAATGAATGCAGAAGGAATAATAGAATCTGAAAATCACCTTTTTGCACCCTCTAAGGAGATCACGGGTGGAGACAGCATAAAATGGCTGCTGAAATCATTAGGGGAAAGGTCTGTAGAAAACTTTATAATGAAGGATCTGGATGACACCATCTGAATCCACAGATCAAACATAATGGCACTGAATGTGGGACGACCACTCGTTATGGGGTCTTAATGGGCTGGAACAAGCAGCACCCAGTGCTACACATGAAGTGAAAAAAAAAAGTTAAAGCTAAAACTAAATCTATTAATTTACAGAGGAAAAAAAGGGGGGGAAACAGGTTGGAAGATACCACAGGAACCAGTTGGCCAAATCCAAAATTCAGGGTGTACTACAGGACAAATCTTTGAGCTTCTGTTATCAAACCAGAGGCATGAAGAAAGGGGGAGAGAGGAAAGGACTGCTGTAAAAGAAGGAACACCTGAGGGACTGTGTTTGCCTTCTGATTTAAACAAGACCAAGCACAAGAACACGTCTTTGGGAAACTGAGGAAAGGTCAGTGCAAACTGGTATTACTTATAGATGCTATTCTAAGGAAGCATCTTCCATTCGTCTCTCTAGATCCTCCACTACCTTTTTCCACCCAGCCCTGAGCCTCAAGGGTTGCAGGGTATGGGGTCGGGGAGCTGAGTTATGTGGACCTGGAAATAAATATTCCAATAGTACCCTCCCTCCATCATTTGATTCCTTGCTGGGGCTCCCCATTGGTCAACCCAACTGGAAACCATTGACCTACCCAACTGGAAACCATTGGTCAACCCAAATGAAAACCATTGGCCATCCCAACTGGAAACTGTTAGCCAACCCAACTGGAGATCATTGATTTACCCAATTGGAAGCCCAAGGATAAGGGCTTGGCCCTTATCCTGGATTTGGCCCACACAACCTCCCTCTGGGATTGGCTCAGGCTGACTGTAACCAACAACTGGAGGTCGCAGCTCTGGCCAAGAAGACTCTGTCTGCTACCTTTCTCCTTCCAGATCCTTGCAGTCACTCCTTGCCATCACTCCCCATCCCAGGTCTCCTGATGAGCATGGAGTCCCGTATTAACAGAGGGGTTCTAAATGATCTCTAGTGATGTTCCCACAGTCTGCCCTCTCCTTTGTAAACAACCCTTTTATACAACTCTCTTTAAATGGCCCCATTTGGGAGTTCCTTCTCTAACCTGCCGAGACCTAGCATGGGTTAAAAATGATAATTTTTTTAACAGGAAAGCGAAACCCTGAACAATTAATGGGCGACATTATATGAAATCTACGGGGATAGAGAATCCAGGTTGGGGACCTCCCTGGTGGTCCAGTGGTTAGGACTCTGAGCTTCCAATGCAAGGGGTGCAGGTTCCACTCTTGGTTGGGGAACTAAGATCCCACATGCCATGTGGCCAAGAAAAAGAAAAAAGGAATGCAGGTTGGCAACATGCTGTTGGGGCTGGTTAGTGGGCACATGGAGGTTTATGATACAATGCTCTCCACTTGTATGTGTGTTTGGAGGTTTTCAGAGAAGAAGGACAAACTCTGCCTTAGATTTCAAAATCCTTGTCCTGCCCCTAGCTGGCGAACGGTCCTGGGGAGGGAACATGGTGAGGTTTTTCTTTGGGGGGTGGGCGTGGTTCCTGGAAGAGAAAGGGGCGCCACCTCTCTGGGCACCTGCAGTCACACCCACTTCTTATACTCCTGGACCACGATGTAGACAATGTGCAAGCCAATGATGTTTAGGGCATATGCGTTGATCGTGGGCCTCAGGAAGGACAGGAAGGTACTGACCAGGGTGATGATGATGATCACTGAGATGTACCGGGACCTGAAGGAAGAGAAGGTCTCAGCTGTGGCGGGGCCAGGCAGGGGGAGGGTGGTTGAGGGGTATTCCTGTGGGATTTGGGTAGTCACGTGGAAATCTCATGGCTGAGATGGATAAGAAAAGGGAAGGGGTTCTGAGAAGCCCAACTGAGCTCAGAAAAAGGTCTTAAGCCTCCCAGGTGGGCTCAGTAAAAAAGGTCAGATGAGGGTCCCAAGGCCCAAGTAAATTCAGGCAAGAGTCTCAGGTGAGCCAGGTGGGATTTAAGGAAGGAGCGCCAGGGGTCCCAGAAACTATTAGGAGAGGGGTCCTGAAGGCTTGGGCATCCCCAGTGGCTCAGTGGTAAAGAACCCGCCTGCCAATGCAGGAGACCCAGGTTCCACCCCTGGATCAGGACTATCTCCTGGAGAAGGAAATGGCAACCCACTCCAGTATTCTTGCCCAGAGAATCCCATGGGCAGAGGAGCCTGGCAGGCTACCTTATGGACTCTTAAGGTCACAAAGAATTGGACACGACTGAGTGACTAAGGACCAGCAACAGCCTGGAAGGCTCAAGTGGGTCGGATAGGGTCAGGAGAGAGATGCAGATGGGCCTCAAGTCAACAAAAAGGGGGCCCAAGAGGACCCAGCGAAAGATGCCAGAGAGACCAGTGACAGACTCAGGGAAGAGGTCTCGGGCCCCGGGTAAGCTTAGGCATGGGGTCCTGGGATGCTCTGGAGAAGAAAATGGCAGCCCACTCCAGTATTCTTGCCTGGAGAGTCCCATGGACAGAGGAGCCCGGTGGGCTACCGTACATAGCGTTGCAAAGAGTCAGACACGACTGAGCACGCACATGCCTGGAACCCCAAAGTAGGCTCAGAAAGGCCCTGGAGAAGGTCTCAACTCTCCAGGTGGGACAGAAGGAAGAATAAGCAGGTGGGCAAGGGGACAACCGAGGACGAGATGGTTGGATGGCATCGCCAACTCGAAGGACGTGAGTTTGAGCAAAGCCCGGGAGATGGTGAAAGTCACGGAAGCCTGGGGGCGCTGCAGTCCATGGGGTCACAAAGAGTCAGAAATGCCTGAGTGACTGAATAACAACCAGGGGAGGACTTCCAGGGCTCCCAAGTATGCCCGGAAGAGGGGCGCCTGGAAGTCCGGCTAGGTCAGGCAGGGTCAGGAAAAAGTCCTGGGGTGTTGAGGGGAGGGACTCCAAAGAGGGTCTGAAGGATACGTGGGCTCCGGTAGGACTGACAGAGGGCTGGCCCCTGCCCCACCTGTTCTGCCCTAGGAAGGCAGGGAAATAGCAGCGGGGCAACCATATGCTGTAGCCGCTGGCCAGCAGCCACAGGATAGCGATCTCATCCAGCATCTGGCCCAGGAAGCTGAGCGTCATGTGAAAGTACATGGAGAACAGTCCTGGAGGGAGAGACAAAGGCAGGTGGTCAAGGTGTTCTCCCTCTTGCCTCTCCCCCCCGCCCCCGCACTGTCCCAATGTCCCCACCTACCTGTGATTGTGAAGAGAATGAACACCACATAAACGTAGCGGGAGCGTTTCTGGATATACGGGCGCATCAGAAATGTCATGAGGGGCCCAAAGATGAAGAAGGTGACATTGCTGAACTGGAGAAGGAAGGGGAAAGCATGGTGAGGGGCTGTCAGACAGAGGAGGCCGAGCACGCTCACCCTCAGTCATTGCCCAGCTGGTCAGCAGCCATCTTTCAGGCAGTGAACGGCCCAGGGTCTATCCACCTTTCAGCTGACCAGTCAACCACTCATTGGTAGATCCATTACTCCATCCGTTACTCTGTGGGCTCATGAATTCATTCAATGCATCTGGTGAAGACTATCTACTAACATTTTCCTTTCAGCAACAGTGTCCCCCAAGTTTGAGCTGGGCATTCAACTACTCAATTAAAGACTACATTCCCCAGCCTTCCTTGCAGCTCACTGTGGCCTTGCGATCTGCTCTAGCCCATGGGACAGGACTGTAAATGAGTCTGTCACTATAACTTCCAGGTCAGTTCTCGAGAAGCTGCTTGAGGCTTGCTCTCTACTTCCTATGGACTGAAATGCAAACACAGTTGTCATGAACTGGCCTTGGCCTTACAGACAAGGAAAGACAGTGAGACACCCTAGTGACTCACTTCTAAAAAACAGCCTGAGGGGACTTCCCTGGCAGTCCAGTGGTTAAGAATCCACCCTGCAATGCAGGGGGTTTCCCTGATAAAGAATCTGTCTGTAATGCAGGAGTCCTGGGTTCAGTCCCTGGGTCGGGAAGATCCCCTGGAGAAGGGAATGGCTACCCACTCCAGTATTCTTGCCTGGAGAATTCCATGGACAGAGGAGCCTGTCAGGCTACAGTCTACGGAATTGTGAAAAAATCAGACAGGACTGAGCAATTAACACTTTCACTTGCCATGCAGGGGACATGGGTTCAATTCCTGGTCAAGGAGCTCAAATCCCACATGCAGTTAAGCCCCCACATCTACTGAGCCTGTACACCACAACTAGAGAGTCCATGTGCTTCAACAAAAGATCCTGCAGGCCAGAACTAAGGCTGGGACTAAGACTCAACTCAGCCAGATAAATAAGTCCTGAAAAAGAAAAGAAACACAGGGAGCAGGGACTTCTCTAGTGGTCCAGGGGCTAAGACTCTGAGTTCCCAGTGCAGGAGGTCTGAGTTCTATCCTTGGTCAGGGAACTACATTCCACTTGCCACAACTAAAGATTCCCCATGCTGCAACTAAGACCTGAAGCAGCCAAATTAATTTAAAAAAAAAAAAGTACAGAGCACAGTGGTGGGTATGGAGAAAATCATTCACCTGATACGAGGTCAGCATCTACTAACCTAGGTCCTGGTCACCGGTACAGGTTCCCAAGACAGGAGCCCTCCTGATTCCAAAGCTCTCCTGGGACAATGATGGAATCAGCTCAAAGGTCACCACTGAAGAACCCAGCCTTGGCAAACTGGTTTCCCAGCCCATGGTCCCACCTACGTACTTGTTTTCCATGTCAAAGTCTCTGATGTTTATCAATGGACAAGGTCAAACACAACTCCAGGAGGGCCACCCAGTTCACAGCAGCTATCCTAGAACAGAGATCCCCCTCCTCCCCAACTTGCCCTGTCTATATCGCAAAACCCTCCCCCACTGGAATAGATACCCATGCCAAAGCAGGATATCAGGCTTTCTCTTTTAGGAATTCGAAACTTGGAACAGACACAAAGCCTGGGAGTCACCAAGATCGAGTTGCATCATTGACAACTCCCTACAGAGGTCCTGGGATATTATTGTGATATTTAAGATGTGACAACCATTTTGCCACCCATGAGAAGATAAGGCTGAGGAAAAACAAGGGAATGCTTAAGGACAGTATTTGCACATCTGCTGAATCCTGCAGACCTACTGTGGGTCCCAGCCTTCCTAAAACAACTCATCTTTCCACTTTTTAACACATCTCACTATCTTTCCAATATTCTTTCTTTCCCCCTCTTGTTTGTTTCTTTGTTTTGGTTTTTGCTTGAGTTATTTTTTTTTTTAATTGACATATAGCTTATTTACAATGTTGTGTTAAATTCAGGCATACAGCAAAGAATTCAGTTATACATATATTTGTTCTTTTTCAGATTCTTTTCTATTATGGGTAATTACAAAATTCTGAATATGATTTCCTGTGCTATACAGTAGGTCCTTATTTATCTATTTTATATATAGTAGTTTGTATCTGTTAATCCCAAATTCCTGGTGTATCCATCCTCTGTGACAACCATAAGTGTGTTTTCTTTGTGAGTGTTTTGTAAATAAATTCACTTGTATTCCTTTTAGATTGCACGTGTCGGTGACATCATGATATTTGTCTCTGCCTGACTTACTTCACTTAGTATGGTAATCTCCAGGTCCATCCATGTTGCTGCAATGGGCAAAGTTCCATTCTTTTTTTAGAATTTTATTTATTTATGGCTGTGCTGGGTCTCCAATGCTGTGCACAATAGGGGCTGCTGCTGCTGCTGCTAAGTCACTTCAGTCGTGTCCGACTCTGTGTGACCCCATAGACGGCAGCCCACCAGGCTCCCCCGTCCCTGGGATTCTCCAGGCAAGAATACTGGAGTGGGTTGCCATTTCCTTCTCCAATGCAGGAAAGAGAAAAGTGAAAGTGAAGTCGCTCAGTCTGTCCGACTGTTAGCGACCCCATGGACTGCAGCCCCCCAGGCTCCTCCGTCCATGGGATTTTCCAGGCAAGAGTGCTGGGGCGGGGTGCCGTTGCCTTCCCCCGTAGGGGCTAGTTGCGGTGAATGGGGGCCACTCCTCAATACAGGGCACAAGCTTCTGTTAGTAGTGGCTTCTCTTGTTGCTGAGCACAGGCTCTAGGTGTGTGGAGACTTTAGTGGTCGCAGCACGTGGGCTTAGCTGTGCCACGGCATGCGGGATCTTAGTTCCCTGATCAGGGGTCGAACTCACATCCGCTGCACTGGCAGGCAGACTCAACCACTGGACCACCAGGGAAGTCCTGTTTCATTTGTTTTTATGGCTGAGTAGCACTCCACTGTATGTACGTTCCGCATCTTCTTTGTGCATTCATCTGTCAAAGGACATTTAGGTTGTCTCCATGTCTTGGCTATTGTAACAATGCTGCTATGAACACAGAGGCACATGCATCTTGAATTAGTGGTTTTATCTTTTCTGGATATGTGCCCAGGAGTGGTAAGGTAGTTCTCTACAGGCTGAGCACCATGAATCCATCAGCAGTGGTATATTAGCTAGGGTTCTTTCGTAGCAAGCAACAGAAAATGATTCTGATGAACTTAAACTATAAATATAAATTGTGTGTGTGCACGTGTGTGGTTACTTATTTAATTGACCAAATCATTTATTCGTGTTCATTCATTCATTTATTACAACGAGCTCAATAATTAAAGGAATTGCAGAGGACAAGAAAACCAGAAACCAGAATAGCTTTGGCCCTTTAATAGACAATCTCTCCAGGGGACAATTTTGGATATGAATGGAAACAACAGGATTCAGTCCTTACTGTGCAAGCCCAAACTTCAGATTCTAGAGTGGGGACGCCCCTGGTGGTCCAGTGGTTAGGAATCCACCTCGCAGTGCAGGGGAAGCGGGTTCAGTTCCTGATCCCACATGCCACACAGCAACTGAGCCCACGCACCACAGCCATCGAGCCCAGGCATCACGACCGTAGAGTCCACGAGCTGCAGTGGAAGATCCCACTCACCACCACTAAGACCTGACATAGCCGAATTAAAACAAAAAGCCTGGAGACTGTAGCCTGGGCCACATCTGATCCTTGGAGGAGACCATAACCAGGCGGCTGATGAAGGAGAAATGGAGCCATGGATACTGAATGGGCAAAAGCTCTGCACAAATCTGATGTCCCCTCCATCTCCAGCCATGTGCCAGCCCTTGGGGAAACCAAGCGTGCCTGAAGATGCTGAGCCATCCAGCCTCCCAAACTCTTAAGCCTCCACTTAGAACACATCTGTGACTCCCATACGTCAAATCCAGATTCTTTAACTTGGCTTACACACTCCCTTCATAGCTACCTTTCCCGACCTTCAACTGTACAATCTGGGTGGAAAGAATAACTCAGCTCCTCCAGCGGAGTCTTACTTTATTTCTTACCTCCTGGAGTTTTCACAGACGCTTCCCACTGCCTGTAAGGCTCTCATCCCCGTGTAGCCCTCTTTGTCAGCCCAACTACTCTGTATTTAGCCTGGGGATTGCTTTCTTCCTAAAGCCTTCCTAAGCCCACAAGGCAGGTCTGGGTGGTCTTCCTTTGTGTCCCATGCAGTCCCATGTTCCTGACCCTGGTCTTGCTATTCTAGAACTATCTGGGTCTCCTGCTACATCTAGTCTTGAGAATAGGGACTGTGGCTTCTGCCTTCTCCATTATAAACTCAGGAGCCAGAATACAGTACAAAAAAGTCTTACTGAATGACCCAGATAACCACGATGGTGTGGAGTCAAACATCTTACAGTGTGAAGCAAGTGGGCTTTAGGAAGCATTACTATGAACGAAGCTAGTAGAGGTGATAGAACTCCAGGTGAGCTATTTTAAATCCTAAAATATGCTGGTGTTAAAGTGCTGCACTCAGTATGTCAGCCAATTTGGAAAAAGCAGTGGCCACAGGACTGGAAAAGATCAATTTTCATTCCAATCCCAAAGAAGGGCAATGCCAAAGAATGTTCAAACAACTGTACAACTGCACTTACTTCACATGCTAGTAAGGTTATGCCCAAAACCCTTTGAGCTAGGTTTCAGCAATACATGAACCTAGAACGTCCACATGTACAAGTTAGGTTTAGAAGAGGCAGAGGAATCAGAGATCAAATTGCCAACATCTGTTGGATCATAGAGAAAGCAAGGGAATACCAAAAGAATCTACTTCTACTTCACTGACTATGCAAAAGCCTTTGTGTGAATCACAACAAACGCACAATTCTTAAAGAGAGGGAAATACCAGACCACTTTACCCTCTCCTGAGAAACCTGTATGTGGGTCAAGAAGCAACAGTCACAACCTTACATGGAACAACTGACTGGTTCAAAATTGGGAAAGGAGTATGACAAGACTGTATATATTGTCACCCTGCTTATTTCACCTCTATGAAGATTTCACCGTGCAAAATGCAGGACTGGACGAATCATAAGCTGGAATCAAGACTGATGGGAGAAGTAGCAACAACTTCAGATATGCACATAATACCATTCCCATGGCAAACACTGAAGAGGAACTAAATAGCTTCTTTTGTATAAAATGTTTATTTATGGCCGTGCTGGATCTTTGTTGCTGCTTCTGGGCTCTTTCTCTAGTTGTGGTGCACGGTCTTCCCATCGCAAGGCAAGGGCTCCCAGCACCGGCTTCAGCAGTCGTGGCGTGAAGGCGTCCAGGGTCTAGAGCACAGGCGCAATAGTTGTGGCGCACTGGCTCGACTGCTCCCAGGCGTGTGGGATCTTCCCAGATCAGGGAATCAGGGGTTCCCCGATCAAGGGAATTCTTCACCACTGAGCCACACACCCCTCAGGCCAGGCTTTCTAGCTCCTGTTTGGCAGTGTGGAACCTAGGTCTCAGAGAGGTGGAGCCGTTCCTCCGAGGTTTCACACCTCTGAAGTCTGCTTTTACCCCATGCTTTGAAAGATAGGATAGGAGTTCCCCGGTGGTCCAGCGGCTAAGAGTCTGTGCTCCCAATGCTGGGGGCCCGGGTTCCACCCTTGGTCAGGGAACTCGATCCCACATGCCACAGCCAAAGATCTCACAAGACGCAACTAAGACCCAAACAACTAAACAATTTGTTTGCAGCCAAACAAGTAAGTAAATAATTTTTTTAAAATTTAAAGAAAAACAAGAGGACTAGATGTGTGGTGATGACTAAAGGGGGGCTCCCCTGTTTCCTGGATGTGTCATCTAATTTCTCTGAGTCCCCCTTTCATGCACCAGTGAAATTCATGCACCAGTGAAATTCATGCACCATCAATGCTGTCTAGGTTTTGTTGATCCTCTTCTATTTTACTGTAAACCTAGACAGTGTATTAAAAAGCAGAGACATTGCTTTGCTGACAAAGGTCCGAATAGTCAAAGCTATGGTTTTTCCAGTAGTCATGTACAGATGTGAGAGTTGGACCATAAAGAAGGCTGAGCGCTGAAGAACGGATGCTTTTGAACTATGGTGTTGGAGAAAACTCTTGAGAGTCTCTTGGACAGCAAGGAGATCAAATGAGTCAACCCTAAAGGAAATCAACCCTGAATATTGGAAGGACGTCTATGGAAGCGGAAGCTCCAGTACTTTAGCCACCTGATGCAAAGAGCTGACTTGTTGGAAAAAAACCCTGATGCTGGGAAAGACTGAAGGCAGGAAGAGAAGGGGACGACAGAGGATGAGATGGTTGGATGGCATCACTGACTCAATGGACATGTGTTTGAGCAAGCTCCAGGAGATGGTGAAAGACAGAGGAGCCTGGTGTGCCGCAGTCCATGGGGTCACAAAGATTTGGACACAATGAGTGACTGGACAAGAACAGCAATGCTACCATGAAGGCTGTTGGCAAGGGATGAGGGGTGTGTGAGGCCAGGCATTGAAAAGCTACCTTGCCGGGGACATGGTTTCAGCTTGAGAAATAGTAAAGGCTGCTGCTGCTCTTGTTATTGTTGAAGGAGATATTAATAACAGGCTTATTATTGGTACAGATGCTCCAAGCTCAGCTGCCTGCAGAATGAAGGTAGGGATTCTGAACGTCCTTGAGTGTGTGGAATGAGGACACAGTGACGGGCGGTGCCTGTGACTAATAAGCTCCAAGTGGCTCTGGAGTCTCTGATAGAATCAGAGCCCAAGTTTCCCAATCACCGGCCCCACCCAGACTTCAAGAGTTGGGCGAGGCACCCGCCTGAGATTATGGGCAGTCCCGAGTTCTCACGCACGTGAGCTGGACTGCTTGGGTCCCGGCCCCAGAAGGTGACTTCACCTCAGTTCAGTCATTCATTCACTCATTCATTCGCTCAACAATCATCCGCCCCCTTCAGTGCCGTCTGTGTGCTCAAAGACATTGTTTTTGTTCAGTCACTAAGTTGTGTTTGACTTTCTTCGACTCCATGGGCTGCAGCACGCCAGGCTCCCCTGTCCTTCACTGTCTCCCAGAATTTGCTCTAACTCATGTCAATTGAGTTGGTAATGCCATCCAACCATCTCATCCTCTGTCAACCCCCTTCTTCTCTTGTCTTCACTCTTTCCCAGCATCAGGGTCTTTTCCAATGATGGCTGTCTGCATCAGGTGCCCAAATTATTGGAGCTTCAGCATCAGTCCTTCCAATGGATATTCAGCGTTGATTTCCTTTAGGATTGACTGGTTTAACCCTGCAGTCCAAGGGACTCTCAGGAGTCTTCTCCAGTCTCCTGCATTAGCAGGCAGATTTTTTTTTTTTTTTTTTTTTTTTTTTACACCATCTGAGCCATCTGGGAACCCTCCCTTCAAGAATATTACCAGTGTTTGAAACAAAGTCCCTGGGACTTCCCTAGTGGTCCAGTGGTTAAAACACTACACTTCCACTGTAAGGGGCATGGGTTTGATTCCTGAGCAGGGAACTAAGATTCTGCATTCCACTTGGCATGGCCAAAAAAAGAAATAAAAAGCCTTCAAAGACGCTCCCTTTACCAGGTATCCAGTCAGAGTTTGCGGGTTACTCTGTGCCTCATTTTCCTCCTCTATAAAATGTAGGCCTTGGGACTTCATAAGAATCTGCCTATCAGTGCAGGGATCCCCGAAGATCCCACATGCAGAGGAGCAACTCAGCTCGTGGGCCACAGCTACTGAACCCGCACAGCCTAGAGCCGGCTGCTCTGCAGTGAGAAGCAGCCACTGCGACGAGGGGCCTGCACATGGCGAGGAGAGAGTGGCCCCCACCTGTCACAGCGGGACAAAGCCGGAGCGGCAACGAAGACGCTGTGCAGCCAAAAATAAACAAGTAAGTATTAAGAAAACCCCCACAGGCCCTATCTCTGAGCGCCAGGGTGAGGATTAGAGAACTGAGTGCTGCCAGCCCAGGGAGTTTTGGCAGCTTTGTTCACTGCTGCCAGCCCCCAGGGTCTAGAACAGTGCCTGGCATGCAGTAGGTGCCCAGCAAAGTTTTGAAGAGAATAGTACACGCAAAGAATACGTGTCAGGGGAATTCCCTGGTGGTCCTGTGGCTAAGACTCTGCACTCCTAATGCAGGGGGCCCAGGTATGATCCCTGGTCAGGAAAGGAGATCCCACACGTGGCAAATGAGAGTTCACAACTAACAGATCCTGGATGCTACAACTAGGACCTGATGCAGCTGAAGAAATAAAGATTTTTTTAAAAAAAGAATATGTGTCAACAGTGCATACACACGCCTGGTGCTTGCGCAGTGTGCCATGGGGCAGCTATTATTCTNCCCACACGTGGCAAATGAGAGTTCACAACTAACAGATCCTGGATGCTACAACTAGGACCTGATGCAGCTGAAGAAATAAAGATTTTTTTAAAAAAAGAATATGTGTCAACAGTGCATACACACGCCTGGTGCTTGCGCAGTGTGCCATGGGGCAGCTATTATTCTAGAATGCTTTGCTGTTTGGATCATCAAAATCTGGCAGGGCATCTGGTAAGTGGATGTGGCTGGATTCCTTAGGGCTGGAAGGAGGAAAAGGAGCGAGATGGGGGAAGGGAAGAAGGAGAGGGAGGAAGGAAGGAGACTGACTTGAATTAACGCCTCACCTCATCTCGGCCTTTCTCATTCACCCACCATCCTGGGCTAAAACCACAGCCCCTGGACTTCCCTGGTGGTTCAGTGGCTAAGAGTCTACACTCCCAGTGCAGGGGTCACAGGCCTGGGAGGATTCCACACGCCGCCGGGCAGCTAAGTCTGAGCCCCAGTCACTGAGCCCAGAGCCACAACTACTGAAGTCCACGCTATGGAATCTGTGCTCCGTAACAAGAGGAGCCGCCGTGATGAGCAGCCTGTGCGCCACAGTGAAGAGCACCCCCCAGCTCATCACCAGCAAAGAAGGCTCATGCGCACCAGCGAAGACCAGAGCAGCCTAAATAAATAAATACTTTTAAAAACCATGCTTCTTTCCAAGACGCGACTTCANAGAGACAGGAAGGAGGCCACTAAGCCAAAGCAAACAGGCACCCACTGGGGTGGCCCACGCACCATGCACCATGCTCATCCTATCCCAACCCCTCCCACACCCCCACCACACTCTGTCCCAGCTGGACCACACTTCCAGACTCCTGGCCAGACTGGAAATGCAATCAGGTGTCCCAGCCACCCTCACATTGTGGAGTCCCCCATGCTCCCAAGTCTGCCATGGCTCCCCAGTGCCCGCACAATGGCACATGGACTCTTTTGCCTAGCAGCCTTGTCTTGGCCTCTGGAAACCTCACCAGCCCTTTTTCTCACCTTCCGTCCTGCCCCCTCAGGCAGGCAGCCTAGGTGCTGGCTTCCAGCTACCAGTTCTTGTCTCTCACCTCAAGACCTTGGCATATGCTGTTTCCTTTGACCCATCCACCTTAGAGAACATTAACTTATTCCTTAAGCATCGAGGTTCCCTCCCCCACCCACCAAACAGAGGTGTCACACCCCACCCCCTAGTTCCCCACCATTACTTTAGGAGCCCTCTTTCTCCCTTAGTCACGAGCTAATCATGGGGTTGGGAGGAGTCCATTCCTAATTCTGAACCACCCCCTCCACAGCCTGGGGGCCCTAAGCCTCTCTGGGACCTGGAATTCATCGAGGTTCCCTCCCCCACCCACCAAACAGAGGTGTCACACCCCACCCCCTAGTTCCCCACCATTACTTTAGGAGCCCTCTTTCTCCCTTAGTCACGAGCTAATCATGGGGTTGGGAGGAGTCCATTCCTAATTCTGAACCACCCCCTCCACAGCCTGGGGGCCCTAAGCCTCTCTGGGACCTGGAATCACCCAACACAAGTTGGTTTAGGGCATTTTTGCTGAATGCATAATGAGTCAGCCGATGAATACAGGATAAATTTCAAACACTCCAACTCAGTATTGAAAACTTCATCTATGCATTCCCCTGGTGGCTCAGTGGATAAGAATCCACCTGTCAAGGCAGGGGACACGGGTTAGATCCCTGGTCCGCAAAGATTCCACATGCCGCAGAGCAACTAAGCCCCATGGGCCACAACTCCTGAGGCCTGAGGGCCCTAGAGCCCGTGCCCAGCAAGAAGAGCAGCCACGATGAGAAGCCTGCACATGCACGCAGCAGTGAAAGAGTAGCCTCCGCTTGCTGCAGCTAGAGAAAGCCCCTGAGCAGCAACGAAGATCCAGCACAGCCAAAAATAAAATTTGGTAATTAATTTTTAAAACAACCTTCATCTTTATCTGGCCCCATATTTTGGGCACAGAGACACACTTTCCCAAACTGGTTATCCCTCTTTTACTGCCAGGACTTAGCACATCATTTTCTTCTCTTCTGCTCCCTTTCCCAGACTCCTACCAAACTTGGTGAGCTCCTATTCTTCCTTCAAAACCCAACTCCTAGGTGCCCTCCTCCATGAAGCCTCCAGAAACCTGAGCCGAGTCCTCCAGCACATCCTTTTTCTATACCCTGACTGTGTTGGGCTGGGCCCTGCATCTACCAACTCCAGGCTCACAGCTCTTTTCCAGCAGATCAACAAGAAAGCAAAATATTCTTCAGAGAGCACTGTTTTCCAATTACAAGTTGTGACTCCTAAATGGATTCTGATGAAATCCACCTGAATGGGTTTAAAATTTTCTTTCATGGGCTTTTCCTGGTAGTCCAGGGGTTAAGAATCCACCTTCCAGTGCAGGGAACGTAGGTTCAATCCCTGGTTGGGGAACTAAAATCTCACATACTAAGGGCAACTAAGAGCAAGTGCTGCAATTACTGAGCTATGAGCCTATGGGCACAATTAAGATCTGCTGCAACCAGAAATAAATAAATATTAAAAAAAATTTTTTTTCTTCTACATCGTCTTTCATTTACATACCTAGATCAAAAGCATGCTTTTAAATAGCTGCCCAGTATTTTGACATGTATTCAGCACTACACAGATTGGTGAAAATGTTATGCTTCTTTTTATTTTTTGGCTGGGCAGTTTACAGGATCTTAGTTCTCCAACCAGGCATTAAACCCAAGTCCTCTTCCCTGGTGACTCAGATGGTAAAGGATCTGCCTGCAATGCAGGAGACCCGGGTTCCACCCCTGGGTCAGGAAGGTCCTCTGGAGAAGAGAATGGCTACCCACTCCAGTATTCTTGCTTGGGAAATCCCGTGGACAGAGGAGCCTGGCAGGCTACAGTCCATGGGGTCAGAAAGAGTCTGACACAACTGGGCAACTAACACTTTCACTTTACTCTTCAGTGACTGCGCAGAGTCCTAACCACCAAACTACCGGGAATCTTCTATGGCTTCTTTTTTATTCACTTATTTATTGCCATTGCAAATGTCCCAGAGGTGATATTATACACAAACTTTGCCAGCCATAGGGATTGTCTCTTTGGTGAAAGTTCCTAGAGGTACAATGGCAGGGTCAGGGGTAAAGTTTATTTGTAAATTGATGTCTTTTAAAATATTTTAAAATATTTATTAATTTGGCTGCACCGGGTCTTAGTTGCAGCATTTGAACTTTTGGTTGTGGCGTGTGGGATCTAGTTCCTGGACCAGGAATCAAACCTGGGCCCCCTGCATTGGGAACACAGAGTCTTAGTTACTGAACCACCAGAGAAATCCCTGTAAATTGGTGTCTTGACACAAGTTGTCAACTTGCTCGAAGGAGGCCACAGAATGTGAGTGTGCCCACGTTCATTAAAACAAACAAACAAACAAACTCATTTTTAATTCCTGATTTGAGAGGCCAAAAAGAAAAAAGTTTATTATTTTCTATTGGGGCTTTAAAAAAGAAAAACTTCTTATATGAACAGGAAGCAGACTACAGCCCCCTGAGTCAAATCCAGCCCACTGTCTTTTGTAGGGCCCATGTGCAAAGAATGATGTTTACAATTTTAAAAGGTCACAAAAAGGGAATTCTCTGGTGGTCCAGTGGTTAGGACTCAGATTCCATTGCAGGCAGCAAGGGTTCCATTCTTGATCGGGGAAACATCCCAGAAAAAAAAAAAAAAAGGTTTCAAAAATTAAAACAAGGACAATATCTTGTGACACTTGACAATTACTTGAAATTCACATTTTGGTGTCCACGAATAAAGTTTTATTGGCATTCAGCCATGTTCTTCTGTTTACATATCATCTTGGCTGATTTCTAGCTACGAGGGCAGAATTGAGTAGATGAGTAGAAAGAGATCATGTGGCTCCCCAAAATCCAAAACTACTGTCTATTTGGGCTTTCCAGGTAGCTCAGATGATAAAGAATCTACCTGCCAATGCAGAAGACATAGATTTGATCCCTGGGTTTGATCCCTGGGTCAGGAAGATCCCCAGGAGGAGGGCATGGCAAACCCACTGTAGTACTCTTGCCTGGAGAATCCCATGGACAGAAGAAGTCTGGCAGGCTATAGTCCATGGGGTCACCAAAGAGTTGGACATGACTTAGCTAAACAACGTTGTCTATCTGGTCTTCACAAAAAGAGTTTGTGGGAGCTTCCCTGCTGGCTCAGGGGTAAAGAATCCGCCTGCCAATACAGGAGACACGGATTGGATCCCTGATCTGGGAAGACCCCACCTGTTGCAGAACAGCTAAGCCTGTGCTCTGGAGCAACTACTGAGCCCGTATGCCACAGCTATGCAAACCCGTGTGCCCTAAAGGCCGTGCTCCACTGCAAGAGAAGCTCGAGTACCGCAGCTAGAAAGTAGTCCTTGCAACTAAAGAAAAGCCTCCATAGCCAAAAGTAAATACCATAAAGTTATATATGTGTGTGTGTGTGTGTGTGTATATATAAGGAGTTTGTGGATCCCCAAAGTATATGCCTTATTAGCTATAGTGATGGGGTTAGGGAACTTGGAAGTGTGTTGGAGGAGAAAGTCTCTTCTATAACAGCTCAGATTTGATTTCCCCATGCCCTGATCTATTTGCCAAAGCCTTTTGAGTAGAATAAAAGACATCCTAAGGAGTTCCCTAGTGGCCCAGTGGTTAGGACTTGGCACTTTCACTGCCAGGGCCCGCTTTCGATCCCTGGATCAGGGAGCTAGGATCCCACAAGCTGCACAACCAAAAAAAGAAAACAAACAAACAAACAAACAAAAAAGATGTCCAAGGCAAATACTGTCTGGTGAAACTTCTGATTCTGTCTGATAAGTATCTGGAAAGGCAGGTATTGGATGCTGATGATGTAGAAATCTGTCTGAATACGTGTCATGACCAGAATCGATTTTTAGACCTACAGCCTCGGCAAGTTTTCTACAGGCTATTCAATTTTCCACATTTAGAGACAGGCTGAGGGCTTCCCCGGCAGCCCAGTGGTTAGGACTGTGCTTCCCCTGCAAATAGGCACGGTTCAATCTCTGGTCCAGGATCCAAGATCCTGTAAGCCCCAAGGCACAGCGAAAAAAAAAAAAAAAAGACAGGTTGAAGAAGGATAGCATGGAGGGGAATTTTGCACAAGAGCACACGGATGCAGCCCACAACTGAGCCAGCCCTCTCTCCATGCCTTCTGTGGGGTGGGGCTGGAGATGGAAATTTCTAGACTGCTGGGGAATGCAGAGAAGAGGGTTCTAGAATCCTCAACCTTTTTCTCTGCCTCTAGGCATTGGCATATTCAGCTCCCTCCCATTTTATAAGGCCACTAAGGGCCAGGAAGGGTCAGTACCTCAAAAGCTGGGGCAACCTCAGGGACGCCTCAGTTCTCAAACTCTCATGCTCCAGCTCTGGAAAGTGGTGAGGTCAAAGGTAACAGAGTCAGAGCAACTTGGGTATCGTGGCACTGAGCTTCCCCCTCTCCAAGAAAAAAACCTCTCCTGGATGTGTCAAGTTCAAATCCCACCTCTGAGTACTAGGGTGACCCTGGGCATACCCTTCAGTCTCCCTGGATACCTGTTTCATCACCTGGAAAATGGGATTAACTAACTCCATATACTATGCATGCGTGCTAATTTGCTTCAGTCGTGTCCGACTCTTTGCAACCCCATCGACTATAGCCCATCAGGACCTTCTGTCCATGGGATTTTTCAGGCAAGAATACTGGAGTGGGTTGCCATGCCCTCCTCTGGGGGATCTTTATATGTGGTGCCTAATTCCCAGGGAAGATTAAATGGGGTTTTTCAGGCAAAATATTTAGGACGATGCCTGGCACCCAGTAAGTGCTCGATAAAGGCCATTACGTGCAAGATTGCATGCTCATCATTTATTGAGCATGTACTGTGTGCAGGGCACAGAGTAAAGGATGTTTCCTCATTACCCACCATCCTGGGGGCTCCAGGAAATGTCCCCAGCAGCCCGCACAGGATAGCACAGCTGCACGAGTCTTTGGTCACTCATAGCTTTCAACCTTCAGTTAAATGCCACTGTCATCGACACAGGATTTTTGAGCTCTTTTGCTGTGCCCCCATAGCAAGAGCTGGGGAAAGGATGACCAGTCATCCTGTTATACCTGAAACTGAAGGGCCTCCTGACCCAAGACTTATGGTGCTGAAACCAAGACAGTTCCAGTAAACCGAGATGATTTAGTCACCCTGGGCTGAGAGTATAGCTGAGAATGAAGTAGACATAACCACCTGCTCCAGGAAGTCCTCTCTGACCCACCCCTCCACCACTGGCTCAGAAGCCACCTCTCGGCTTCTCTGAAGCCGCCTTTGCACCTCCCTTTACAGCACCATCACCCTGGTTTATGAATGCCCGGAGCAGCCTCTGTATCCTCCACTCCAGGAGGGCAGAGAGGGCTCTTTTTCAGGTCACTATGGCAAGGCTCATGCCAAACAGAGACAGTCTAGTGAATGAAAGCCAGCAAGGCAAGCCTTGCCTAACAGATGAGCAAACCGAGGCTCAGAGAGACGGGCCACTGGAGCGGGATTTCCCAGCAAGGAGGTGGAGGAGCTGGGGCTTGAACCCCTGTCAGCTGAGACTCTATCCTGCCAGCCCTCCCACCCGGCCCCTCACCGTGTTGTAGAACTCGGCCACCAGCTGTGAGTACTGGAAGTTGGGCTCACACCAGTCCACCTCGGAGCTCTGGTAGGCGAAGATGCTGGGCATCTTGATACCTCACCTGCCGCCCGCTGGCTGCGTATGGCAGAGAGCAGCATTTGCGCCTACAGAGGGACAGGCCCAGCCAAGGCGGGGAGAGGATGGCGGGGCGCCCTGCGGCAGGCAGGTTGAGAGGAGGAAAAACCTGCTGGACGGCTCCCGGGCTACACTAGGGACGGCCTGCCTGTGAGGTGGTGGCAGCTGCCCTGAGCATAAGCAGAGGGGCTGGCACCATCCAGGGAGGGCAAGGGGCAGTGGGAAAGGGGCCTCCCTTCCTTGCTCCCTGCTGCTGCTGCTGCTAAGTCACTTCAGTTGTGTCCGACTCTGTGTGACCCCATAGACGGCAGCCCACCAGGCTCCCCCGTCCCTGGGATTCTCCAGGCAAGAATACTGGAGTGGGTTGCCATTTCCTTCTCCAATGCATGAAAGAGAAAAGTGAAAGTGAAGTCGCTCAGTCTGTCCGACTGTTAGCGACCCCATGGACTGCNCTCTGTGTCACCCCATAGACGGCAGCCCACCAGGCTCCCCCGTCCCTGGGATTCTCCAGGCAAGAACACTGGAGTGGGTTGCCATTTCCTTCTCCAATGCATGAAAGAGAAAAGTGAAAGTGAAGTCGCTCAGTCTGTCCGACTGTTAGCGACCCCATGGACTGCAGCCCACCAGGCTACTCCATCCATTGGATTTTCCAGGCAAGAGTACTGGGGTGGGGTGCCATTGCCTTCCCCGTCCTTGCTCCCTGGGAGTGGGTATTAGGGAGACTGTTCCTTGGAACAGTAATTTTAAATACTGCTGATGTTAGATCACCATCCTCACTTTACAGATGGGCAAAGTGAGGCAGAGGGCAACGCCCTTTGCATAGAGCATGCAAGGTGAGGACACTAAGATGTGTACATAAGCAGGCTTCTGACTCCAAGCTTCTAACCATTACCCAGACGCTGCCAAAGCTACACACTGCAGCCTCCCAGATCCAGGCCAAGAGCTGCACACCTGCCCCAACTGACTCTACTCAGCTCCCTCGGGGGCCTTTGGTGATATGACCTCCTTTGAGGGGCCCAGTGTTCCTGTCTGGGCTATGAGAGACTGGGCTATATTGAATCCATTTCTCTTGGGCAGACGAGACTGCAGATACCTGGAGGGTCTGAGTTTTGGGAGGGACTGTGGAGTTCTAGGCCTGGGGTTCCCAGTCCTGACTTCCCAAGGCTGCAGAAACCTCTGGTTTGAGAGTCAGACAGACTTGAGTTTGAATTCTGAGTTCCTCCCATTCCTAAGCTGCGTGACCATGGGCAAGTGAATTCACTTCTTTGAGCCTCAGTTTTCTCACCTGTGAAATGAGAATTAATAGTACCTCCCTCTAAGGGATTCTGTGAAGATTTAACAAGCTGATATAGCATTTCCTTAGGGAGAATATTTTTTGGTGAGGTGGACCTGCATTCACTTAGCTGCGTGGCGAGAAATCTATTTACTCTTTTCAATTCTCAATAGTTACAGAAGAGGGGCTCAGTTGGTGCTAATATATGTTTATGCCTCAACATTTAATCCCTTTGTTGGATACACACAAACAAAGTATCCAGCTAGACCATCTAGACATTATTTACTTATACTGTATTGATTTTAAAATAAAAGTTTGTCTTCTAGCTGCCCATACATAGCCACTTTCCATTCACGGCAGAGTTCTTACAAAGTTTCTTTTTAAAAATAAACTGACTGAAGCCTTCTAATTCTTGTGGTGGTTACAAAAATCTATACAGGTGAAAAAAAGCTGCATAGACAGGCATGATAGATACACAGATGTGAATAATGACAAACTGTTGAAATCTGAATAAGGTCTATAAATCACACTGACAAAAGTTACTTGGTTTTGAAATTGTGTCACTATATAATATGTAACCCAGGTAAGAGAAATCAGAGAAATACAATAGAAGGATACAGATCTGTCTGTACACTTTTTGCAACTTCTTGTGAGTGTACAATTATTCCAATATAAAGAGTTTTTTAAGTAACTGGTTAAGGGTTTTCATTGGTGGATGAATGGCTCAACAAAATGTGTTCTATCCAAGCAAAGGGATATTATTCAATGTTAAAAAGGAAGAAGAGTCTGACACCTGCTACGATATGGATGAACTCTGAGGATATGATGCTCAGTGAAAGAAGCCTGTCACAAACGGACAGATACTGCCTGATCCTAGTCCCAGGAGGTCCCTAGAGGACCTCAAACCATAGAGACAGGAAGTAGGGGCCAGGGGCTGGGGGGTGGGGTAGGGAGTGGGTATTTAATGAGCACCGAGTTTCAGTTTGGGAAGATAACGTTCTGGAGATGAATGGTGGGGATGGTTGACAACATGTGAAGCTACCTAATTCCACTGAGCCTAGGCACAAAAACGGTTAAGACAGGGACTTTCCTTGTGGTCCAGCCCAATACAGACAGCACAGTTTCCATCCCTGGCTAGGGAACTAAGATCCTGCGTGCTGCAAGGTGTGGCTAAAAACATTAAGATGGTACATTCCATGTCATGTATTCAGTTCAGTTCAGTTCAGTTGCTCAGCTGTGTCTGACTCTTTGAGACACCATGAATCACAGCACGCCAGGCCTCCCTGTCCATCACCAACTCCTGGAGTTCACTCAGACTCACATCCATCAAGTCGGTAACGCCATCCAGGCATCTCATCCTCTGTTGTCCCCTTCTCCTCCTGCCCCTAATCCCTCCCAGCATCAGAGTCTTTTCCAATGAGTCAACTCTTCGCATGAGGTGGCCAAAGTATTGGAGTTTCAGCTTTAGCATCAGTCCTTCCAAAGAACATCCAGGGTTGGATCTCCTTGCAGTCCAAGGGACTCTCAAGAGTCTTCTCTAACACTACAGTTCAAAAGCATCAATTCTTCGGCACTCAGCCTTCTTCACAGTCCAACTCTCACATCCATACATGACCACAGGAAAAGCCATAGCCTTGACTAGACGGACCTTTGTTGGCAAAGTAATGTCTCTGCTTTTGAATATGCTATCTAGGTTGGTCATAACTTTTCTTCCAAGGAGTAAGCGTCTTTTAATCCCAGTTTTAAAGTAATTGATCTAGGTTTTAAAGGGGTGTTATTTGACAAAATACCTTAAGTAAATAAGAGTTTAGGGAGGGGCTGGATATAGGAAAATCTTGAGGGTCGTCTGTAAAGTCAGAAACTTGGGAACTATTGAGTTGTGTATGTATGCTTATGGCTCAGCTGGCCTTGATACACCATCACCACAATCACCATCACATCACCATCATCACCTGTTTTTGCTGTTCACTCGCTCAGTCATGTCCGACTCCGTGTGACCCCATGGACTGAAGCACGCCAGGCTTCCCTGTCCTTCACTGTCTCCCAGAGTTTGTTCAAATTCATGTCCATTGAGTCAGTGGCGCCATCCAACCATCTCATCCTCTGTCGTCCCCTTCTCTTGCATTCAATCTTTCCCAGCATCAGGGTCTTTTCCAGTGAGTCAGCTCTTTGCACCAGGTGGGCAAAGGATTGGAGCTTCAGCTTCAACATCAGTCCTTCCAGTGAATATTCAGGGTTGATTTCCTTTAGGATTGCCTGGTTTGATCTCCTTGCTTTCCAAAAGACTTTCAAGAGGCCTCTCCAGCACCACAGTTCAAAAGCATCAGTTCTTTGGCACTCAGCCTTCTTTATGGTCCAACTCTCACATCCATACATGACTACTGGAAAAAAAACAGTTTTGACCATATGGACCTTTGTCAGCAAAGTGACATCTCTGCTTTTTAATATGCTGTTTAGGTTTGTCATAGTTTTTCATCCAAGGAGCAAGCATCTTTTAATTTCATGGCTGCAGTCACCATCCACAGTGATTTTGGAGCCCAAGAAAATAGAATCTGTCATTGTTTCCACTTTTTCCCTATCTATTTGCCATGAAGAAATGGGACTGGATACCATAATCTTAGTTTTGAATGCTGAGTTTTAAGGCAGCTTTTTCACTCCCCTCTTTCACCCTCATCAAGAGGCTCTTTAGGGACTTCCCTGGTGGTCCAGTGGTTAAGACTCCATTCTCTTAACGTAGGGGGCCTGGGTTCAATCTCTGGTCAGGGAACTATATCCCAAGTGCTGCAACTAAGGGCCTCCCTGGTAGCTCAGATGGTAAAGAATCCCACTGCAATGTGGGAGACCTGGATTCGATATCTGGGTTGGGAAGATCCTCTGGAGAAGGGACCGGCTACCCAGCCCAGTATTCTTGTCTGGACAATTCCAGGTACAGGGAAGCCTGGCAGGCTGGAGTCTATGGGGTTGCAAAGAGTCAGACACAACTGAACGACTTTCACACTCACACTTCACATAAGCAAAGACCCAGCATGGCCAAATAAATTTTAAAAGGAAAAAAAAAAAAGAGGCTCTTTAGTTCCTCTTCACTTTCTGTCATTAGAGTGGCATCATCTATGTATCGGAGGTTGTTGATATTTCTTCCAGCTTGTGAGTGATCTAGCCCAGCATTTCACATGGTGTACTCTGCATATAAGTTAAACAGGGTGACAACATGCAGCCTTGCCGTACTCCTTTTCCAGTTTTGAACCAGTCAGTTGTTTCATGCAAGGTCCTAACTGTTGCTTCTTGCCCTGCATACAGGTTTCTCAGGAGATAGATAAGGTGGTCCGACAGTCCCATCTCTTTAAGAATTTTCCACACATCACCATCATCACCATCATCGACAAGATGTCAAAGACTTCCATGGTCACACTCTGCCAGGAACACTGCCACCTTCAAGATCCTCCGAAGGGATGGGAAAGATGTCACGTTCAGAGGTGACGAAAGTTTCCAGAGCCTGGATTCAAAGCTCGGCTTGGCTCTCTACTGGATCAGCAACAACCTCACCTGTAGCCATAGCCCGCCACCGTCGCCATCACCCAGCCTCCCCGAGCCCAGCTGGAAGCAGATAGCCTCCCGTGTCCCTCCCTAGTCAAATCTGGGCCAGGAATAGTTGTCAGGATCTGGTTCTCCTGGATCTCGCTCAAGGTTTAACAGCCAGAAGCAAGATGATGAGAGGTGCCTACACCCAGCCCAGTGCGGCGTCTGGGAAATTGCCTGCACACACGGACTGGGGCAACAGGATGGTGAGACAGCTGTGTGGGTGCTGCAGGGGTGGTGCTCACCTTCTGCCAGATGGCAGCTGTGTGAAGTGCCAGAGCCTGGGTGGAGAGGTGACAGGTCTCCGTGGGCATGCAATAAATCAGCACAACCGGCTGCTTGAGACAATACACCTTTACTATCCTGCGGTGCTAGAGAGGAGGAATTCAAAAGGAGTCTTATGGGGTGAAAATCCAGCTGTTGGCAGAGCTGTCTCCTTCCAGAGGCTCCACGGGAGAGTCCAAACTCCAGATTTTCCTAGTTTCTAGGGGCCACCTGCATCCCTGGCTCATGGCCCCTTCTTCCATGTTCAAAGCACATCATCCCCTCTTTGGATGTCATCTTACCCCCTCCATCTTATCCCCTCTATCTTACCCCCTTTTCTCTGATTTGGAATTTCTTATAAAGACTCTTGTGAAGACTGGATCCACTATGTAACACAATCTTCTCTCAATCTTAATTCAATCCTTGAATTAAGGATCTTTAATTCAATGACACGTTTGCCGTGGAAGGGCTTCCTTGGTGGCTCAGAAGGTAAAGAATCTGCCTACAATGCAGGAGACCCAGGTCCAATCCCAGGGATGGGGAGATTCCTTGGAGGAGGGCATGGCAACACACTCCAGTACTCTCGCCTGGATAATCCCATGGACAGAGGAGGCTGGCGGGCTACAATCCATGGGATTGCGAAAGAGTCAGTCAGGGCTGAGTGACTAACACTTTGCCATGGTAGGTAACATATTGCCAAGTTTCAGTAACAAGGAGGTAGACATTTGGAGGGAACTAATCTTCTACTTGGACTTCCCAGGTGGCTCAGGGGTAAAGAATCCACCTGCACTGCAGAAGACTCAGCCTCCATCTCTGGGCTGAGAAGAACCCCCAGAGAAAGAAATGGCAACTCACTCCAGTACTCTTACCTGGGAAATCCCACAGACAGAGGACCCTACAGTCCTACAGGTGGGTGACAGGCCATGGGGTCACAAAAGAGTCAGACAGGGCTGAGCAACTAAATGACAACAAGTCACCTACTCCCCACAGAGGGAGCTCAGGACTGGGGGCCTGGGGTTGAACTAAACAGGGGTTGAGATGGATGTGAGGATGGAATTGGGGGTGAAAATGGATATAGGGTGGGGAATTGGCCTGGGGATAACTATGGAGTGAGGCTGAAGGCTGAGTTGGGATTGGAGACGAGGCTAAAGGCAGTGCTGGAGATGGAAGGCGCTGGGAATGGACATACAGGGGAGGACAGGAACAGTGTTGGGGATGAGTTTGAGGACAATGTTGGGATAGGTTTGGGGATGAGGGTGGACTTGAGATCATGGTGGGGGGTCAGAATGGGGACTTCATTCATCCCTCATTCACCATCATAGGGACCTCATGAAGCTGTGGATGGAACTCTGTCCATGATGGACATTGGCATCCCACCTCAGGTCAGCTCCTGTGGGGGTTGTAAGGGTGGGGATAGATGCCAGTGGGGTGTCCATCAGGAAGGCTGACCATGAGCCATGACCCTTCCCCATCTCTGCTCAGCCAGGCAAAGGTCTGACGTATGTTACAGAAAAAGTGGCCAAGAGAAAATGAAACTGGCCGATAAGCTTACAGTCCAGTTAACTGTCAGGCCATTTTTACCTGAAACAATCATTCATGTTATTTATTTTTTACAAAGATGTTGGTGCTATTGTATGTTCCTAATTTTTTCACTTAAAACGCCATTAACAGTCTGCAATATTTTGAAGCCTTCTTCACTATAATTATTTTAAGTTTTATTCTTACTTTTAAAAAATTATTTATTTATTTGGCTGTGCTGGGTTTTACTTGTGGCATGTGGGATCCAGCTCCCTGATCAGGGACTGAACCCAGGCCCCCTGCATTGGGAGCTCGGAGTCTCAGCCACTGGACCACCAGGGAAGTCCGTCGTTTTACTTTCAACCATGGGAAAATACACAGAACATAAAACTTGCCAACTTAACCATTTTCAGGTGGAGAGTTCAGTGGCATTAAGTACATTCACATTGTTGGACAACCATCCCTACCGTCCATCTCCAGGAGAAGGTGGGAGGCCGGGATTAACAGATACACAATACTACATAGAAAATAAATAAATAACAAGGTCCTACTCTATAGCACAAGGAACTCTACTCAATATTTTGTAGTATTTTGAATTTTTTCAGATTCTTTATATGCTTATATATCTGAGTCACTGTGCTATACATCTAAAATTAACACATTTTAAATCAACTATACTTCAGTTTTTGAAAAACAGCTTGATTGAAGTATAATTGAATATGATAAACTGCATGCATTTAAAATACATAACTGGGTATTGTCTTGACATATGTACACATTTGTGAAACCAACACCGTCACTCAGATAATTAGCATGCCTATCTTAGTGTAAGCTTTTTTGTTGTTGTTTTGAGGTCCTTCATTTAATAATGTTTCTTTTTAAAAATATGGCACATATAAGGCTTGACCAAGAGCTCACAATGAAGAAAACTGAAATCAGTGCAGTTTATTTTTCTGATTTTCACCAATGACTTTATTTAATTAAAACTAAGTTCCAGGTGTCCATTTTCTGAACAAGGAAGTTACTTTGTTTCATATTTTAAACAATAGCTATACCCATGTATTTTTATTGTGTGTTTTTTAAAAACTTTTTATTTTGTATTGTGGTATAGCTCATCAACAATGTTGTGACAGTTTCAGGTAAATAGCAAAGGGACTCAGCCATATATATACATGTATCCATCCTCCCCCCAGACTCCTCTCCCATCCAGGCTGCCATATAACATTGAGCAGAGTTCCCTGTGCTACATAGAAAGTCCTTGTTGGTTATTCATTTTAAATATTAGCAGTGTGTACATGTCTATCCCAAACTCCCTAACCATCCCTTCCCACCATCCTTCCCCCACCACCCCTGCAACCATAAGTTATTTCTCTAAGTCTATGAGTCTGTTTATGTTTTGTAAGTAAGTTTATTTGTATCATTTATTTTTAGATTCCACATATAAGGGATGTCATGTGATATTTCTCCTTTTCTGTCTGACTTACTTCACTCAATATGACAGTCTCTAAGTCCATCCATGTTGCTACAAATGGCATTATTTCATTCTTTTTAATCAAGATTGCCGGGAGAAATATCAATAACCTCAGATATGCAGGTGACACCACCCTTATGGCAGAAAGTGAAGAGGAACTAAAAGGCCTCTTGATGAAAGTGAAAGAGAAGAGTGAAAAAGTTGGCTTAAAGCTCAGAAAACTAAGATCATAGCATCTGGTCCCATCACTTCATGGCAAATAGATGTGGAAACAGTGTCAGACTTTATTTTTTGGGGCTCCAAAATCACTGCAGATGGTGATTGCAGACACGAAATTAAAAGACGCTTACTCCTTGGAAGGAAAGTTGTGACCAACCTAGATAGCGTATTCAAAAGCAGAGACATTACTTTGCCGACTAAGGTCTGTCTAGTCAAGGCTATGATTTTTCCTGTGGTCATGTATGAATGTGAGAGTTGGACTGTGAAGAAGGTTGAGCGCTGAAGAATTGATGCTTTTGAACTGTAGTGTTAGAGAAGACTCTTGAGAGTCCCTTGGACTGCAAGGAGATCTAACCAGTCCATTCTAAAGGAGATCAGTCCTGGGTGTTCTTTGGAAGGAATGATGCTGAAGCTGAAACTCCAATACTTTGGCCACCTCATGCGAAGAGTTGACTCATTGGAAAAGACCCTGATGCTCGGGAGTTGGTGATGGACAGGGAGGCCTGGCATGCTGCGATTCCTGGGGTTGCAAAGTCAGCCACGACTGAGCGACTGGACTGAACTGAACTGAACGGCTGAGTAATATTCCACTGTATGTACCACATCTTCTTTATGTATTCATCTATAAATGGGCATTTAGGTTGCTTCCATGTCCTGGCTATTGTAAACAGTGCTGCGATGAATACTGCAGTGCATGTATCTTTTAGATTATGGTTTTCTCCAGATATATGACCAGGAGTGGGAATGTGGCAGCTCTGTTTCCGGAGGAGCATCATACTGTTCTCCATAGTGGCTGCACCTATTTACATTCCCACCAACAGTGTAGGAAGTTGCCCTTTTCTCTATACCCTCTCTGGCATTTACTGTTTGTGAACTTTATGATGATAGCCATTCTGGTTGGTGTGAGGTGATATTGTAGTTTTGACCTGAGTTTCTCTAATAACTAATGGAAATCAGTGCATTTTAAATTGCTAAGACAGAGTTCAACAGTACAGATTTTTAAAAGAAAGACCACTTCCTATTAAAAATTTAAAAATAGAAGAAAATATGGGTAATCTTCCACCCAGATATACTCTCAGCATTATTAGCATTTTGACCTTTAACTTCCCTTTCTTGAGGTATTTGTGTGTGTGTGTGTGTGTCTGTGTATACGTGCATATACACCAGTATAAGCTTTTAGAGCTGTTTTCTTTTCTTTTCTTTCTTTCTCTGTTTTTGGCTGTGCTGGGTCTTTGCCGCCACATGGGCTTTCTCTAGTTGTGGAAAGTGGGGGCTACACTCTAGTTGTGATGCAAAGGCTTCTCACTGTGGTGGTTTCTCTTGTTGGGCTCAGTACTTGTGGCACACAGACTTAGCTGTCCCATGACTTGTGGAATCTTCCCAGACCAGGGATGGAACCCCTGCAGTGGCAGGTGGATTCCTTTTTTTTTTTTTTAATTATGAAAGTACAATAACACATTTACAGGAGACTTGGAAAATACAGAACAAGATTACATATAGTTCCACTATATCTTACCATTTTTTAAAGTAGATAAATTAAGACTTCTGGTTGGAGTTCCAATATCAAACCCTCAAAAATGAATAGAATGAATATACAGAAAAGTCGAAGGATATAGTAACGGCAGGTAGATTCTTAACTACAGGACCACCAGGGAAGTCCTAGAGTTGCTTTCTACTTGCTTACTTTTCTGGCTTTCTATTTAGGGGTACAATGTACAATTGCCTCCTGAAATAAATGTATGGGATCATGTTTTTGAAAAGTGAGTTAAATTTAAAGATGATGCTTAAGTAAATCATGGTTACAGGCACAGAAGGGCAAAAATTTTTAATCTGAAAATATCCAAGGCTCTGAAAGACATGATTGGGTAATTGGCAAACTTTAAAATTGTTGTTCACTCTGTCATGACCGAATCTTTGCAACCCCGTGGACTGTAGCCTGCCAGGCTCCCCTGTCCTCCACTGTCTCCTGGCGTTTGCTCAAACTCCTGTCCATTGAGTCAGTGATGCCATCCAACCCTCTCATCCTCTGTCACCCTCTTCTCCTCCTGCCCTCAATCTTTCCCAGATTTCCCAGGTCTTTGAACATGGACTGTTTATTAGACAATAATATTAAATAGATAGAAAATTTCGGAATTTGATAAATGAATCACGGTTACCTAAGAGAGTATCCTGGGCTTCCTAGGTGAAACTAGTGGTAAAGAACCCGCATGCCAATGCAGGAGACATAAGAGACGTGGGTTCAATCCCTGGGTCAGGAAGGAAGAAGGCACAGCAACCCACTCTAGTACTCTTGCCTGAGAATTCCCATGGACAAAGGAGCCTGACAGGCTGCAGTCCATGAGGTCACACAGAGTCGGACACTGGCAGGCAATATGACAAAATATTAGTGATTGGTAAATTTGGGTAAAAGATACATGGCAGCTCATGGCATTGTTTCAACATGAAAAGCATTTTAAGTTGACAAATTAGGGGCATCCCTTGGTAGTCCAGTGGTTAGGACTCCGCTCTTCCACTGCTGAAGGCCGGGGTTCAGTCCCTGGTTGGAGAACTAAGATCCCACAAGCCTCAGGGCAACTGAGCCATCATACGAGAACTAGAGAGTCCATACACCACAGCGAAAGATTTCAAATGTCAATGAAGACCCCAGGGACCATAACCAAGACCCGCGAGAAGAAACTGACCATCAGATCTGGCCATTTGAAAGTCACTGGTGACCTCCACTGTGTCTCAATGGAGTTGTGGGGGGAAAGTCCGGTTAGAGTGGGTTCAAGAGACACTAAAAAGGGAAGGAGTGAAAATATTGCCGCCTGCTTCAGCAACATGGATGGAACTAGAGATGATCAAAGACACACAGTCTACAATATCATTTATATGTGTAATCTAAAAAAAAAAGATACAAGTTAACTTATTTATAAAACAAAAATATACTTACCAACATAGAAAAAAACTATGGGAAAGCAGGGGTGGGGTGGGCGGCTGGGAGAGGGATACGTTAGGAGGTTGGGATCAACAGATCAACTCTGGTACATCCATACAATGGAATATTATTCAGCCTTGAAAGGAACGAATGAATCAAGGAATATATACAACGACACCAGTCACTCTCGAAAACACTATGCTAATAAAAGAAGCCAGTCACAAAAGACTGCTTATTATATGGTTCCATCTACATGAAACTCTAATAAAGGGAAATCTAATCTTGAGTGACAGAAAATCGGATAAATGGTCATTTGTAGATAAGGATGGGATGGGTTACTGCAAAGGGACCCAGGGCAATCTTTCTTGGGTGATGGAAAGGTTCTCCGTGTTGGCTGGGGAAGTGGAGACACTGTGGGTTCGTCAAGACTCATCAGACTATGCACTTAAAGTGTGCTCAGTTGTGTCTCCTTCTCTGCGACTCCACGGACTGTGGCTGGCCAGGCTTCTCCATCCACCGGACTTTTTCCCAGGCAAGATACTGGACCATGTTGCCATTTCCTATTCCAGGGGATCTTTCCAACCCAGGGATCTAACCCGTGTCTCTTGCATCTCCCGCATTGGCAGGCAGATTCTTTACCACTAAGCCACCTGGGGCCTCCCTGATAGCTCAGTGGTAAAGAATCCACCTGAGATTTAGGAGACGCCGGTTCGAGCCCTGGGTGGTGAAAATCCCCTGGAGGAGGAAATGGCAACATGCTCCAGTGTTCTTGCCTGGAAAAAAATCCCATGGACAGAGGAGCCTGGTGGGCTACAGTTCATGGGGTCTCAAAGAGAGGCGACTAAGCCCAAAGCATTAAAATGGATACATTTTGTGAACTGGACATTACACGTCAATAAGTTAAGTCGCTCAGTCGTGTCCGACTCTTTGCGACCCCATGGACTGTAGCCCACCAGGCTCCTCCGTCCATGGGATTCTCCAGGCAAGAATACTGGAGTGGGTTGCCATTAGTTGATATTAAACCAAGTTGAACAAGGAAGAAAGAAGATTAAAAAAAAAAAATAGGGTGTACATTGTTGTGGTCTTTGGGTGATGGAGTCCTGGGTTCATAGCAGAAATGGGTCAGGTGGGACTTCCCTGGTGGTCTGATGGCTAAGACCCTGCATTCCCACACTCCCAATGCAGGCGGTCTGAGTTTGACCCCTGGTCAGGGAACTAGATCCCACATGCCACGACTAACAGATCCTGCATGCCACAACTAAGACCCAGCACAGCCAAATAAATAAATATGCTTTTAATGGGTCAGGGTATAGTGGGCTTAGCTGATGGTTCCACTGGTAGTTTGAGGCATTCGTGCTGTGAATTTCCAGGACAGCTTACCAGGAACATATGGAGAAGACAGTCTCCTCTCTCTCCACTTAAAAACAGTGTTTTGCTTTCACTGTATGTTTTTAAATTCAGTTTCCATCTATTTCTGGTATGTCATTCCATTTTTCCATGTATGGCAGTCATTTAAAGTTTCTATTTTAAACTAAATGTATATTTGAATGTCTTAAATGAGGGGATTTACAGTAAAATTATTCATGATTGGATAGCTGGCACACATTTGAATGTCTAAAGTTTAGAAAACCTCATGGTTTCCCACTTTTTGTTGTGTTCTTTTCATGACTATTGAAATTTATAGGCTTGGTCTACCAGATGGATTGCATTTGGATGGGTCTGTATGTGTGTGTATGTGTGTGTGTGTG
>SJYX01016282.1:128449-172082 GCA_006410675.1 Oreotragus oreotragus
GCTCCCCGGAAGCGGGCGGTCTCGTGAGGCAGCGCCGTGGGCGCAAAGCACGCTGAGAGTTGTAGTTCCGGCATTGTACGGAAGCCGAGAGGGACGTGCGGCGCGATGTGGGCCAAAATATTGCTTAAGGGGAGCCGGGTGGCGGCCGGCTTGTGCCCAGCGCTGGGGCCTCGCCTCGCCGCCCGCTTTCCCCCGCAGCGAAAGCCCGAGAATCGCCTGGCCCCGCAGCGGAGCCTGCACGCGACGGCGGCCCGGGCTCTCCCGCTCATTCCCATCGTTGTGGAACAGACGGTACAGTGGCCGGGCGGGGACACGGCCCGGGGGTGCAACGGCTTGGGGAAGGGAAGACGTCTGACCCTCACCTGCGTCTTTCTTCCCCAGGGTCGCGGCGAGCGCGCCTATGACATCTACTCGCGGCTGCTTCGGGAGCGTATTGTGTGCGTCATGGGCCCTGTGAGTGCCTCGCGCCGCGATCCTCCCCTTCTTCTGGCCAGATCTCCGAAAACCTCTTTGATCCTCTGACTTCTCCCCCATGACTTTCCTCCCTAGGCTGACGCTCTTGTCCCAGTCTGACACTCCCTGCTTCTTGGGCACATAAGCCCCTTGATGCTCCCTCCTGCTCTGTAGTCCCCCTTCTACTCCTTTAAATCTTCTGCGTCTCCTCCCCTAATTTCTGACTCCCTCCTCACCAATGATCCTCCTCCCCATTCCTGGGCTCCTATCCCTCTCCCCAACCTCCTCACCCCTTTCCTTCCTGTTGCCTGGGTCCCCCCTTCCTGTGTCCCCAACCCCCTGGTTCCGGATCACCCCCACCACATCCATTCCTGGTCCAGAACGCTTCCCCATCTGTCTTACTTGGGCCCTGACCACCATTCTGGTGCCCTGACTCAACGCCAGCCACCCCATAACTGCTGCCCTTAGCTTTCACCCCCATCTGGGGACACCCCTGCCCTCCTCACTTGCAGATCGATGACAGTGTCGCCAGCCTGGTCATCGCGCAGCTGCTGTTCCTGCAGTCGGAAAGCAACAAGAAGCCCATCCACATGTATATCAACAGCCCCGGTGAGCAGGGCCTTCCCAGGTGCCAGGGGCACTCCTGGGGACACACCAGGTGACTCCAGGGGCTGAGACCCCTAATCAGGGAGGTTCTGTCTCTGGAGCAAGAAAGGGGGCAGAGCTTCCTTCGGAATCTCCAGAGGGTCTAGAAACCTCCAAAAGCTGTTTCTTCCCTTGCTTTTTGAAAGAGGCACCTGAACCTGCCTCTGATCCCATAGGTAATGTTTTACCAATCTAACTCAGTTGTCAAAATTTTTTAAACGGGTAGATTCCACCCTATCCCCCAAAAAAGGTAGAATAGCCAACAGCCAATTTATTTTATTTTGGTAGAGTTGTTCCTCCTGTGGGATCTTAGTTCCCTGAGTAGGGATCAAACTCAGGCCCATGGCAGTGAAAGCCCTAACCACAGGACACATGGGGAATTCCCTGAATAGCCACTCTTAATTGATCGTTTACTGTGNTAGAATAGCCAACAGCCAATTTATTTTATTTTGGTAGAGTTGTTCCTCCTGTGGGATCTTAGTTCCCTGAGTAGGGATCAAACTCAGGCCCATGGCAGTGAAAGCCCTAACCACAGGACACATGGGGAATTCCCTGAATAGCCACTCTTAATTGATCGTTTACTGTGCTGGGCACTTTTATAAAAGCACTTTATAAGCATTTAACTAATTTTCTTCATGCAGCCTCACATGATGGGTAGTGTTTAGTTATCTCCAACCTACAAGGAGGTACCATGTCTCCAAGAGGCTGGATAACTTGCCCAAGGTCACATGTGATGACCTGCCCAGCCCCAGGCAGACTGGCTCCAGGGTCTCCAATTGTAGTTATTACATTCTCCCAATGCTTGAGAATGTGGCCAATCTCATCCTCCACTGGGTCCACATGCAAGTGTGGCAACTGTCAGCTCACTTTGGAGCCAGCCCTTGTTTGTTGCCCCCACCTGCCCTGTGTCACCTTCCTACCCCTGGGAGTATTTCTGTTTGAGACCCCAGCCCTCTCCAGGGCCTTAGGGGAAAGAATGGCGGGGGGTAGCTGGCACAGCCCCTCACTCTCGGCCCCATCTGCAGGTGGTGTGGTGACCTCGGGCCTGGCCATCTACGACACAATGCAATACATCCTGAACCCCATTTGCACATGGTGTGTGGGCCAGGCAGCCAGCATGGGCTCCCTGCTTCTGGCTGCTGGCACCCCAGGCATGCGCCACTCGCTCCCCAACTCCCGCATCATGATCCACCAGCCCTCTGGGGGTGCCCGGGTGAGTGTGCCCTGAGAGCTGCTTTGGGGGTGGGGATGGGGGTCTAGACAGGTGAACCAGCCAGACAGGCAGAAGTCACATGACAGGGTGGGTTTAAAATGTAGGTTTTGTTGGTATGCAGGTATGGTGAGGCCAACTGATCAGGAGAGGGTTGCCATTAAAAAGACAGTTTGTGACTCACAGATCCCAAGAGGAGAGAGTGTGCCAGGCCTTGGGGACCACACAGATAGGCACCAGGGTTGGTCGAGAGGAGAATGTGGGCAGGAGCCTTCTTCAAGGTTTCTGCTGGAAAGAACGTGTGAGTTTAGGATGGGCTAGCATGAATAGTGTCAGTGGGCTCTCGGGCCTAGGGATTATCCCTAGTTGTCTGGTACCCTGGGGTGATGGGGCAGGAGGATGGTGACCCAGGGTGTGAGAGCTCTGCAGAGGAGCTGGCGGGGGTGTGGGCTTGGACTCGCTGCTTTGCATGTGAAAAGTGTGTTCTGGGCAGCTTTCTGATGTCTCTAGGAAATTAGCTTCCTCCCTCCTTGTCAGGGAGGCACCAGCTGCCAGAAATAAGAACATAGAGTTAATTCAGAGAGACTTCCTGGAGGCGGTGAGGATGAAACAGGCTACACAGGCATTCACAGAGGCCTGTCCCACCCGCCTGAAAGCTGGCAGCCAGAAGCCCAGGGCGGTCTCCTGAGTCCCTCTCCCTGTGAGTGGCAGACCCTGATCCCAACCTTAACCCTCTTGGGATGGCCCCCCAGGGCCAAGCCACAGACATCGCCATCCAAGCAGAGGAGATCATGAAGCTCAAGAAGCAGCTCTACAGCATCTATGCCAAGCACACCAAACAGAGCCTGCAGGTGATCGGTGAGCGCCCCCACAAGGCCCTCGGCTGCTCTTTTATTGGAACCAACACAGGCATACCAGGCAGGCCTCTGGGCCTGGTGCAGTGGACACCAGGCTGGATCGTCCTGTGGTGGGGGCCCTCCGGGGCCCTGCAGGATGTGTGGCACATCCCCGGGCGCTGCCCACCAGCTGCCAGCAGCACCTCCAGGGGTGACGGCCAGAACAGTCTCCAGCCATCGCCTAGTGTCCCCTGGGGATCAGAATCCCCACCCCACCCCACCCCCAGTTGAGAACCCCTGTTGTGAGCACTTTTCTTAGAGACCCAGGGACTTCCCTGGTGATCTAGTGGTTAAGACTCCACACTTCCACTGCAGGGGATGCAGGTCTGATCTCTGGTCAGAGAATTAAGATCCCACATGCCGCTCAGTATAGCCAAGAAAAAATAATACTAATTTAAAAATTAAAAGACACAAAAACTTGACTGAAAGAGGTCCAAAGGTTTTGAACAGGGTCTCCCACAAAGAAGATCCCAAATGGCCAAGAAACAGAAGCCAAGGTTCTCATCACCTTTAGTGATGATATTTAATAATGATGTGTCATCAGTGGGACTTCCCTGGAGGTCCAGGGCTTAGGACTCTGCATTTCCACTGCAAGGGGCACAGGTTCCATCCCTGGTTGGGGAACCAAGATCCCACATGCTGCATGTGGTGTGGCCAATAAAAAAGAAAAAATGATAATAATGACATCATCAGTTATTCGGGAAAGGTAGATCAAAGCCCTGATGAGATACCATTTCAGTCCACTGTGTTGTGTGTGCTCAGTTGGATCCAGTTCTTTGAGACTCCACGGACTATAGCCCTCCAGGCTCCTCTGTCCATGAGATTCTCCAGGCAAGAATACTGGAGTGGTGGTGGGGGCCCTCCGGGGCCCTGCAGGATGTGTGGCACATCCCCGGGCGCTGCCCACCAGCTGCCAGCAGCACCTCCAGGGGTGACGGCCAGAACAGTCTCCAGCCATCGCCTAGTGTCCCCTGGGGATCAGAATCCCCACCCCACCCCACCCCCAGTTGAGAACCCCTGTTGTGAGCACTTTTCTTAGAGACCCAGGGACTTCCCTGGTGATCTAGTGGTTAAGACTCCACACTTCCACTGCAGGGGATGCAGGTCTGATCTCTGGTCAGAGAATTAAGATCCCACATGCCGCTCAGTATAGCCAAGAAAAAATAATACTAATTTAAAAATTAAAAGACACAAAAACTTGACTGAAAGAGGTCCAAAGGTTTTGAACAGGGTCTCCCACAAAGAAGATCCCAAATGGCCAAGAAACAGAAGCCAAGGTTCTCATCACCTTTAGTGATGATATTTAATAATGATGTGTCATCAGTGGGACTTCCCTGGAGGTCCAGGGCTTAGGACTCTGCGTTTCCACTGCAAGGGGCACAGGTTCCATCCCTGGTTGGGGAACCAAGATCCCACATGCTGCATGTGGTGTGGCCAATAAAAAAGAAAAAATGATAATAATGACATCATCAGTTATTCGGGAAAGGTAGATCAAAGCCCTGATGAGATACCATTTCAGTCCACTGTGTTGTGTGTGCTCAGTTGGATCCAGTTCTTTGAGACTCCACGGACTATAGCCCTCCAGGCTCCTCTGTCCATGAGATTCTCCAGGCAAGAATACTGGAGTGGTTGGCCATTTCCTACTCCATTTCAATCCACTGGAGCAGCTCAAATAGAAAATACTGACACCACCGAGTGCTGAGGGCAGCGTGGAGCCACTGGAACGGTTATCCACTGCAGGCAACAGTGATAACTACAACCACTTGGGGGAGCTGTTAGGGCTCTGAGGGTGAGCACCCCGGAAGACACCTGGTTCCTCTGCTCGGCATGTGACCAAGGGAATCAAGCGCTTCTGTCCAAAGATGCAGACGGGAATGTAGTCCTGTTCCTACAGTCCCAAATGGAGAAAGACCCAAGTGCCTGACAGCAGAATGAGTGGCCAGCGGTGGTATCTTCATGAGGCGGGATGCTACACAGCCACAAGGACTGGGCCACAGCCTAGATAAATCTCCAAAACAGTGCTGAGAGGGAAAAGGAGTAAACGCTCTGGTTATATGTTTATTTACTTTTTTAATTAATTAACTTTAATTTTTTTTTTTTTTTTTTACCACATTGCTCAGCATGCAAAATCCCCAACCAGGGGTCCAACCCATGTGCCTGGCAGTGGAAGTATGGAGTCCTTTTTTTTATAATTTGGCTGCACCGGGTCTTAGCTACAGCACATAAGACCTAGTTCCCTGACAAGGGATGGAACCCAGGACCCCTGCGTTGATAGTGTGGAGTCTTAACCACTTGACCGCCAGGGAAGTCCCTGTCACTATGTATTTAAAGAGCAAAAAACTGGCATAGCCTCTATGCCATTAGGCCACTGTTAGGGGGCGGGGTGGGTGGTGGGTTGGGGGGCGCGGCACTTAGCAACTGGATGTGTCCCCAGCAGGGTTTGGAGGGTCTGATCTGAGTGCTGGCTGCATGGGTGGGTTCAGTCTGAAAATCACCACACTGCCCACTCCCACAATCTGCCCTTTCCTAGATGTGTATTTACACATCAACAAGCTAAAAAACGAAACAGGTATTTTACTGGTGGGGAAACTCAAGGCACAGGGATGGGGAGGCCAGGGTCACACAGGGTGGACTTGGGCTGATTGAGGACTGGAACGTGGCCCTTGGGTGTCCATTCTTCACCACCTGCATCCTGCCTGGATGCCCCCTGCAGAGTCGGCCATGGAGAGGGACCGCTACATGAGCCCCATGGAGGCCCAGGAGTTCGGCATCTTGGACAAGGTTCTGGTCCACCCCCCACAGGATGGGGAGGACGAGCCGGAGCTGGTACAGAAGGAGCCAGGGAAGCCAACAGCGGTAGAACCTGCCCCAGCCAGCGCCTGAGAACTGGCCTCCCTCTCGCCCTCCCAGGGAGAGCAGAGGCGCCCGGCCTGCGAGCCCCTCCACACTGACCCTGGAGGGGCCCCTTGAGGAACTGTGGATCTGGGGGTGCCCCTGTGGGTGGGTAGCCCAGCTGAGACACTGTGATTTTAAATTAAATCTTTGTAGCCTTTGCTCCCGGCTCTGGCGCCTTTCCTCTGGCGTCTACCCTGGCTCACGTGTGCCTTCACCCTGCCCCTCATCTTGAGCAGAGCTAAGAGCCTACGTGACACTCCAGAGGCCACAACTTATTGTGAGGAAAGCACAGAAGCCCCCATCCTGAGGAAACTTACATTCTTGGGAAAGCAGACAGTTGTTTTGTTGTTGTTTTTTAATCAGGGCAAGAGGTATGCAGTGTCGGGTGAGTGTGACAAGAGTTAGATGAGGTGGCCTGCAGAGGCCTTGCTGAGAAGGCGACATTAGAGCAAAGACCTGAAGGAGGTGAGGGTCGGGGGAGCCAGATTGCTATCTTGGGAGACGGCAGTCCTGGCAGAAGGCATGGCAAGTGCAAAGGTCTTGTGGCAGGACTATGCCTGCACGTGAGGCGAACCATGAGGGAGCTGGGTGGCTGGAGGGAGGGAGGGAGTGAGGGGAAGAGAAGAGAGAAGAGCAGGAAGAGGAGGAGTATAGATCGTAAAAGGTCTGGGAGGGCTTTCCAGATGGCTCAGTGGTAAAGTATCCACCTGCCAAGATTCAGTCCCTGGGTCAGGAAGGCCCCCTGGAAGAGGAAATGGCAACGCACTCCAGTGTTCTTGCCTGGACAATCCCATGGACAGAGGAGCCTGGCAGGCTACAGTCCATGGGGTTGCAAAAAGTCAGACACGACAGTGATTAAACAGCAGCAGGTCTGAGAGAGGAGGGAGATGCCCCATGGAGGATTTCAAGAAAAGGAACAGGGGACTTCCCTGGTGGTCCAGTAGCTAAGACTGCACTCCCAGTGCAGGGGGTCTGGGTTCGATCCCTGGTCAGGGAACTAAGCCCGCATAGTGCAACTAAGTCCAAGTGCTGGAACTCCTGAGCCTGCACCGTGACGAAGACCCAGCACAGCCAAAAAAGAAAAAGGAACCACAGAGCGGTGGGTGGAGGGCGGCGAGCACAGAAACCTGGAGTGAGGAGACTCGGAAGCACCCAGAGGAAGGGTGACCTGGCCCCAGCCACACGGTGAGAGAGGTCGGTCTCCAGCCAGGTTTTAAAGGCGGGGCTTACAGGTAGGATGTGAGATTTGAGAGAACGAAATCTCCCCAAACTCCTAGGTGTTGGCCCAAAGCAGCCAGAAAGATAAGATGTTTCCAGGAGAGCTGAGGGGAGGAGCAGGGGTCAGGATCAAGAGTTGATTTTGGATGTCTGAAGTGTAGTTTGCCTCTTCCCCTTCCACCCTCACCCCCCACCCAGGGTTGGGAATAAAAATGTAGGAGACTTCAGTGTGTCCATGAGTTAGCAGTCAGGCTAAGAACTGGCTATGGCACTTGGCCCTGCAGAAATCACTAGTGGCCTTCAAGAAGACCACTTTTAGTACCAGGGGGCCAAAAGCCAGGTTGGACTGGACCCAGAGAGAAGGGGCTGGAAAATACTGGGAGCTAGACAAGTTTTTCAAGGAATTTTGCTGTCAGAGCAAAGAACAATTTTTGTTGTTGTTGTTGTTGTTTTAATATAGAGGACTTTTTAATTTGGCTTCATTCATCAATTACATTTGGTTGAACTTTTTCCATTCTGTGCAATTTAAAATATATATGAAAGTGGAGAAGACCCTTGTGGTCCATTGGTTAAGAATGGCCTGCCAATGCAGGGAACACAGGTTTAATCCCTGGTCCGGGAAGATTCCACGTGCTTCAGAGTTAGTAAGCCTGTGGCCACCACTACTGAAGCCCACCCACGTGCCCTAGAACCCGTGCTCCACAAGAGACACCACCACAGTGAGAAGCCTGTGAACCAAAACTAGAGAGCCCACGTGCCCTAGAACCCTGCTCTCCGCAACTGGAGAAAAGCCCACACGGCAGTGAAGACCCGGTACTGCCAAAACAAAAATCACCTGTCGTAATTTTGTTTAAAATAGGAAAAAAAAAAAGTAGAGAAGCTAGAATAATGAGGTCTCATGTACCCACCACACCAATTCATGGCTGATTATGACTCGTCCCTCCCCTGCCTCTACAGAGCCTCTACCATGGCTTTGAAGTACTTTGAAGCAAATCCCAGCTTTTCATTTCATCTGTAATATTTCAGTATGTATTTCTAAAAGGATAAGTGATTTTATTCCTCAAAAATACTAAAAATAGAATAACCACATAACTCAGTAATTCCACTCCTTTGGGTATATATCCAAAAAAAAAAAAACCAAAACAAAACACTATTTAGAAAAGATAACATGCATGCCAATGTTCATGGCATTATTTACAACTGCCAAGATATAGAAGCAATCTAAGTGTCCATCAACAGATGAATGGATAAAGAAGATACAGTACATATACACAATGGAATATTACTCAGCCATAAAAAAGAATGAAATAATTCCATTTGCAGCAACATTATGGACTTGGAGGGTATTATGCTAACTCAGTTAAGTTAGACATTCTCTATCATATCACTATTATGTAGAATCTAAAAAACAAACTAGTCAATAAAACAAAAAATACAGACTCACAGACACAGAACAAACCAGTGGTTACCAGTGGGGAGAGGGAAGGAGGAGGGGCAATATAGGTGTAGGGGATGTTTTTTTAAAAAAGGTTTATTATTATGAGAGTCTATGAAATGCATGTGAAACTTTTTAAAACTGTAAAGTGCTACAGAATTTAAAGAACTCAAAAAAGATTAATAAAGGACAAGGAATCTTTAAAAAAGACAACCACAACATCATTTTCAACCAGAAAAAACGCTTAACAGTGGTCGAATATTCAACCGCATCCAAATTTCCCTGGTAATCACTACTTTTTTTTTTTTTTTTTAATTTTCCCAATCAGGATACAAATAAGGTGCAGGCATTGCCACTGGTTGATAAATCTGTAAGTGTCTTGTTATTGCGGTTTTCCCCTTTAATTTCTTAATATCTCGCTCCCTCTTTTTCTTCTCTTTTCTTGAAATTAACTTGTTGGAGAAACAGGGTCGTGCGTCTTATGAACTTTCCCTCTGAATTTTGAGGATGCGATTCTGTCCTTGGTACTTCCGGTACCCGGTGTCTGAATCTAGACGAGTCTGATCCGATTCAGGTTCCGCTTTTCCGCCAATGTCCTTGGAGTGAGGGTGCCTTCTGCTGCTGCTAAGTCACTTCAGTCGTGTCCGACTCTGTGTGACCCCATAGACGGCAGCCCACCAGGCTCCCCTATCCCTGGGATTCTCCAGGCAAGAACACTGGAGTGGGTTGCCATTTCCTTCTCCAATGCATGAAAGAGAAAAGTGAAAGTGAAGTCGCTCAGTCTGTCCGACTGTTAGCGACCCCATGGACTGCAGCCCACCAGGCTACTCCGTCCATTGGATTTTCCAGGCAAGAGTACTGGGGTGGGGTGCCATTGCCTTCCCCGAGGATGCCTTCTAGCGGGAGATATTTTAAAACCAGTTGTCCCTGTTTCCATGACATTAGGAGCAGATGATAGTCCTTGTCTAGAATTTTCAGCCCAATAAGGGCTGAAAAATGGTGACATTCCAATTCTGCCTTTAAAGGAAGAGGAATTTTTGTTTATATACTGTTTTTAAACAAAATATATAAACAGTTTATGGTGGTTGTGGTGGTTTAGTCGCCAAGTCGTGTCCGACTCTTGCGATCCCATGGACCTGTCAGGCTCCTCTGTCCATGGGATTCTCCAGGCAAGAATGCTGGAGTGGGTTGCCATTTCCTTCTCCAGGGGATCATCCCGACCTAGGGATTGAACCCGGGCCTCCTGCATTGCAGACAGATGATTTACCAACTGAGCTATAAGGGAAGGCCACAACAGTTTATATACTGTTTTAAACTGGAAGCCAGCCTGTTTGTATGAGGATGGGGGGTGGGGGGTGGGGTTCGTGATGGGAGGCGCCTCGCCTTGACCTTTGACTGAAACCCCTAAGTCCACAAACCTCGTCCCACTCCATAACCACAGCCTTAATGTCACTCCCCTAACTCCTACAGCTCAGCCTGACTGGACTCTAACCTTAACTTCATAGCCTTGGCCCAATCCTTCTCTGACCCTTGACCTCTGACCCCCGGGCCGACCTAGCCTTTGACGCCACCGCCCCGCCCCGCCCTCTGGAAGACGGACTTGAGGCACAACTAGTAAGTAGTCGGAGTCTCTGTGGTCTAAAGGGCCCAATAGCGCCGGAGAGGAGGCAGATTCTGGGAAGAGCCAATAGCTTGAGAGGACGAGCCGAATAACAACCAGTAACCTTAAGCGAGAGGAGGGACTCTGAGGAAGGCCAATTGCTGGAGGGACTCGGTGCAGTCACAGCCAATGACCTTGGGGAGGGGGCGTGGCCCTGACCCCAGCCTCTTCCAAGACGGGGCTCCGGGGCTATGGCCGGAGGTGGGCAGGTGGTATTGCGAACGCTCTCCCAGCAGGGCTGGGTACGGGGCTCGGGCGCAGCTGTGCTGAGCCGCCTACAAGACGCGGCCGTGGTGCGGCCCGGCTTCCTGAGCGCGGCCGAGGAGGAGACATTGAGCCGCGAGCTGGAACCCGAGCTGCGCCGCCGCAGATACGAATACGACCACTGGGACGCGGTGAGGCTGGCGGCGCTGGGGGCGGAGCCACAGGGGCGTAGCTTGGGACGTTAGCGGCCGGGCGAGGGTGGAGCGCTGGGTGGGCGGGGCTACATCTGGGGCGGGGCCTGGGAATGGGGGCGAGGTCTTGATGCTTGGGGTCTTGGGGGCTGGAAGAGCGCTTTGGACATGTGGGCGGGGCCATAAAGAGGCAGAACCAAAGGATGTTTGGGGGACAGGACCAAAGTTAGGGGTGGAAACGGGTGTGGAGCGAGATGAGGGAGGGTCACGGGTTGAGGAGGGGAAGACAGGGGACCCAGTGAATCAAGTTGTGAATATTGGAACCGGGCCAACGTTAGGGACGGAATGTGGGACTGAACTGGACCCTGATGGTGGGTAGAAAGGACTAAGGCCAGACCCAGATCTGGCAGGGGTTGGGATTTGAGAAAACATGCGGTAGATAGGATCAAAGTTGAGAGTTGAGGGTGGGGTCAAGTGTCATGCTGGAAAAACCAGGCCTTTCCTTTGCACTTCCACCACCCTCCCCCCCAGTCCCTCCGTAGCGCTGGGCAGTGCCACAGTTTCCCTGTTCCCCACCCCTGGGAAGCTTCCAGGCTTGACCTGAGCGCTCTGGGCAGGCCATTCACGGCTTCCGAGAGACAGAGAAGTCTCGCTGGTCAGAGGCAAGCCGAGCCATCCTGCGGCGTGTGCAGGCAGCCGCCTTTGGGCCTGGCCAGACCCTCCTCTCCTCAGTGCACGTGCTAGACCTAGAACCTCAGGGCTACATCAAGCCACACGTGGACAGCATCAAGGTGGGCAGAGGGTAGTGGCTTGGAGCGCCCAGCTGGGGGCGAGCTGGCCAGGCCAAAACCCACCCTCTGCCATGTCCCCTCTTCCAGTTCTGCGGATCCACCATTGCCGGCCTGTCCCTATTGTCTCCTAGCGTCATGCGACTGGTGCACACCCAGGAGCCGGGGGAGTGGCTGGAACTCTTGCTGGAGCCGGGCTCCCTCTACATCCTTAGGTATTGGCAGCCAAGGAGACCGCACTGCACCAGTAACTCACAAGACACCCACTCAACATCTGGAACACCTTCTGTCATTCAGCCCTGACAGCAGACTCTACCCCTAGGGCTGGTCTGCCTGGAACCAGGGCCGCCCTCACCAGCCACATCCTCTGTTTTCTCCTGCAGGGGCTCGGCTCGTTATGACTTCTCCCACGAGATCCTTCGGGATGAAGAGTCCTTTTTTGGGGAGCGTCGGATTCCCCGGGGCCGACGCATCTCGGTGATTTGCCGCTCCCTCCCTGAGGGGATGGGGCCAGGGGAGCCTGGGCAGCCACCCCCAGCCTGCTGAGCTCCTGGACCATTACCCCAAGCTGTTTAGGACACCGTGTTTGTGAATAAAGTTGTGAATAATGCTGGAGAATGGACAAGCTGGCCTCCTCTTGCCAGCTGTTTGCAGGAAAGCCAGGATCTGCTTGGGAAGCCCAGGACCACACCTGCCTCCCCGCCTACTCCCCCGACCAGGAGCATTCCCAGCTGAACACACAGTCACAAGGCTAGAGGAGCAGTTTCCTTTATTGAGCCCCTTGCTGGTGGCCCCAGCCCACCTTCCCCTCTCTTTGCCTCGGCATCTGGGCCTCCAGTAAATAAGTCAGCTGAGCTCCTCCAGCGGCTGCAGGGCCCTGGGCCGGCCATCCTTAGCCACCACAGCCACAGGCTGCCGCCGAGAGCTGGGGCAGCCGCTGCCAGCGGTGGCGGTCATCGAGAAAGGTCACGTCGGCGTAGCGGGTGGGCCGGCAGCAGGGTCCTCCATGGGCTCGGCCCTGGCCCCACAGTCGGGCCAGCGTCAGGCCGTGTTGGGTGCGGGCACCGTGGGAACAACTGCCGGCGCAGTAGCGGAAGATGACCGTCTCCTCCGACATGTAGCCCAGGCCCAGCTCGGCCACGGGCAAGGACAGGCTCCACAGCTGGCACGGGCTGGTCAGGGCTCGGCGCAGGCGGGCCCCTGTGGGGACAAGGGGCAGCTGACAGCAGGCAGAGCCTGGGCAGAAAGGAGTTGGGGAGCACGCAGGGTTCCGGGAGTCCTTACCCAGCTGTGGCCTCTGGGTCTCTCTGTCCACCGCTGGCTCGGATGAGAGCTCTCTCTCTGCCACCAGAGCCTCCCAGGCCCCCTGGCTCCCACCAAGGTCCAAGTGGAGGATCAGGAGAAGGAGAGAGCCTAGCAAGACTCTTCCTGTGGCCATGGTGATGGGCAGGTCCTGAGGATGCGGATGCCCGGCACCCTCAATTTATTCCCATCTGCCTGAGCTGGGGAATTAACCTCATCACTTCCGGCCGCTGCTCGTTGCGAAGGTTCCAACGTTGCACACCTCAGGCCCAGGCAGCCCCGCTCCTCTGCCCCACACCCCATCCTTCCAAGAGTTAAGGGTGCACACCCCCTCACACACACATCCCATCCAGACATTCCACAGACCCATTTCCAACACCCCCCTCCACCCCCTGATTTACGAGTGCTGTGTCGGCAGCCAGGGCCGAGCTCAGGGAGGGCAACTCGGGGTCCCCACCCCACCTGCTGTCTGGAGGGAGGGTTGGGGGGCCCCATGGGTCTCCCGGTGGGGGTCCTCCCCTCTCGGGCAGGGTGCTGGGGCCCAGTCGACCCCACACTGCACCAGGTAGAGCGGATGTGCATGCAGGGAAGAGGTGGGTGAACTGGCGGGGAATCCATCATGGCTCCTGCCTGGAGGATTAAGACATCATGCCCTGCCTCCGGGTCTGGCCCAGGCAGTACCAAAACAGGAAAAGGGAGAGGCCTGGGGACTGCCAAGAGCTGGGACACCAGGGGCAAGAAACTCACCCTGCAGGGACTCCTGTTTCTGGAAGGCCAACCTGAGTCCCCTGGGACCCCAGCCCTACCTGGGGTTGGAGGGCATCAAAGCAGGAGGGGAGGTTAAGCCCCGCCCTGGTTCCAGTAATCTCTCAGCCCTTCTCCATCACCCTGGGGAAGCGAGCCTCCATCCTCAGCCATGAAAGGGGGCTAACAGAGTCCCTTCCACATGAGGTCCTGAGGACAGACAGAAGACATATTTAGTGTGTAGCAGGGTGCCTGGTACCAAGCAGTTAAGAGCCTCTTAGACGCTTCCCTGGTGGCTCAGTTGGCAAAAAATTCACCTGCAATGGAGGAGACTCGGGTCTCGATCCCTGGGTTGGGAGGATCCCCTGGAGAAGGAAATGACAACCTACTCCAGTATTCTTGCCTGGAGAATCCCGTGGACAGAGGAGGCTAGTGGACTACACAGTCCATGGGGTTGCAAAAAGTTGGACACGACTGAGTGACTAAGCACGCACAAAATGCTCGAGGCAAAGGAAATAAGAGCATCTTTTTTATTTTCAATTTAAAAAAAAATTTAGGCCATGTCCTATGTCATGCAAGATCCTGAACAAGGGATCCGACTTGTGTCTCTGCATTGGGAGTCCAGAGCCTTAACCACTGGACCACCAGGGAAGTCCTGAAATACAAGCAACTCGTGTAGGTTTGACACGGTGCCTGAACTCAATGCAGGCAAGACCAGATTAAAACTCAGGTGAAATTGCTCCTAAGATTGGCAAACATCAGAGTCTGCTTACCCGTGGCTGGGGGTGTGTGTGTAATGGGCACGCCTGTTGGTAGTAGTATAAACCAGTGGCAGTTGAACACTGGCTACAGAAACTACCAATCCCATCCCTTTGATCCAGGACACGTGCTTCAGGAACACATCCATTTCAGGTGAGCCAAGATGCAAGCTCAGGGCTTTTCACTGCCCTTTTTATCAAGAAGTAGGAAAGGACCGCAGCACTACCCACGGGGGACTGCTTCAGTGATTTTGGTGTGCTTTTTTCTTCTCAACTGCTTATTGAGACTACCTTCAGATGGGAGGTGTGGGTGGCAGGACTGTCACTTATACAAAGTCACCCAGAATTAAGAGACACAGGTGGGGTTTGAACCCCAAGTCCTGCTGAATGCAAGGCTCCTGATCTGAACCACTGGGGCACATAAACCGGTGTGGTGGGGGAGGCCTCAGACCTCGGTCCACGTGAGGTGAAATTGTCAGGGTAAGGGGCAGGCACTTCCTCCACAGAAGTCCTGGCGGAAGGATGGGAGGGAGGTTGGAACGAAATGGGACATTCCTGGGAATTAGCCGGACATCTCAGGCATTCTGACTCGGCAGCCAAGGGCCTGTAGAACTGGGTGGGGAGGTTTTCCACTTGCCATCTCCAGCATCCTGCCACCAGCCAGATCACTCAAACAGGTTTCAACGTTGTTCCTTCTGCCAAGTTCCATTTCCAGCAACGTGACTCTCCACAAATACAAAGAACCCTCTTGCTTACAGAATGCCTAGCCATACTTGATAAAATAAACGCCTTACCAACTTGTGAGACTCTAAAGGGAAGCCCCAGAAACCCCATTGGGAAGTTGAAAAGTAGTGTCCAGATGCCAAGACCAGTAACAGGGGATTGGGATTTTGTGGCCATTTGGGACAGAATCAAGAGCTGAGAATATCTGGGGCGTGTGTGCATGCTAAATTGCTTCAGTCATTTCCGACTCTTTGCAACCGTATGGACTATAGCCCGCCAAGCTCTTCTCTCCATGAGATTCTCTAGGCAAGAATACTGGAGTGGGTTGCTGTGTCCTTGTCCAGGGGCCTTTCCAACCCAGGGATCAAACCCAGGTCTCATGTTTCCTGCATTGGCAGGCAAGTTCTGTACCACTAGCGCCTAGAAACCACTTCTGGGGCACCTGGTGGCCACATGCAAAAACCATCTGGAAGAACTTGCCTGGGACTTCCCTGGTGGTCCAGTGGCTAACGCGCCATGCTGCCAATGCAGGGGGCCCAGGGTTTGATTCCTGGTCAGGGAACTAGTTTCCACATGCTGCAACTAAGACCCAGCACAGTCAAATAAATGAAAACAAATATTATTTTTTAAAAAAAGAACTTCCCTGCAAAGCAGGCCAGCCAGGAGCCCCAGAGACAGAGCCTGGAACTAGGAATGAGTCCCCTATCCCAGATCACAAACGCGACCATAAAGAGGCGTCTGAAAACAACAGGATGCCCGTCTGCCTCAGGTACTAGGTGAGTGTGATGGAGACTGTAAGACAAGGATGTTTAAACTAACAATGGAAAAGAAGGCATCAAAAACAGACCTACTGATCTGAAAGAGAAAGACTTTGCAGAACTGAAGGACAGTGACAGAGTACTTATGGGTTTGTGCATGTGTGCTCAATCATGTCTGACTCTTTGCCACCCCAAGGACTGTAGCCCCACCAGGCTCCTCTATTCATGGGATTTCCCAGACAAGAATACTGGAGTGGGGTGCTATTGCCTCCAGGGGAACTTTCTGACCCAGGGATTGAACCTGTGGCCCCTGCACAGGCAGAGCAGATTCTTCACCGCTGAGCCACCTGGGAAGCCCTACTTTTAATGGGTTCAGGTGGTGGATAAGCCACAGCTGAAGAGAGAACCAGCCAAGTGGAAGACAGAGCTGAAAGAAGTCAGCCAGCAGCTCCATGGAGGAGGCTGAGGGGGTAAGGAGAGGATTAAGTTCTAAGAGGCATCTGCAGGTGGTGGGACGAGAGGCAGCGAGTGTGGGTGTGAAGACCCCGAAGACTGTGGAAAACGGAGCCTATTTATTGGGGGGGGGGGCATCACTCCTTGAGGGAGAAATGCATCTTGTCGTTAATCATCTTGCGTTCAGGGTTCAGGCGCTTCAGGATCTGAGCCAGCACATTCACTGTCTGCTCGCTGCTCAGCCCCGTCTTCTTGGTCTGGAACTTCTTCAGCAGGTCCTTGGTGGTCATGGGCTTCCGTGTCAGGTAGCGGCGCACGGCGTCTTCAGTCACTTGAACGTCACTGGAGGTGGGGAGCTGGGGGTCAGCGGGAGTCCTCTGCCCCTGAGCCCTCTGACCCCCACCCCCCACCGGCCCCTGCTGTCCTCGCCAACCTACCCACTGCTGGGGGTTGACTTCCCAGACGGGGGCTGAGGAGTGGATTTCCCGGACAAGCTCTGGGGCCCGGTGTCCAGTCGCAGCCGCTTGGCAGCCGGTGTTTCGCTGGTGCGCTTGCCTGTGGGAGGTGGCGGTGGGACTGAGACCAGGTCTGGGAGGCTGGACCACGGGGTAGGGGGGTGGGGGGACAGTGCTGGGATCATGTGTGCAAGGGGCTCCGAGGATGCGGACCAGGAAGACGAGGATGGGGCCAACAGGGCGGGGGGGACGGCGGGGCACTACTCACCCTGTTCCAGCTTGCTGGCGGCTGCCCGGAGGGTGGAAGAAGTACTGCCTGCCTCGGTGCTGGGCGTGCCTGGCCGGCTGTTACCCCTGGAACTGCCCCCTGATGGCTTCCGCTCCCTTCTGGGGGGCGTCTTCTTTTTCTGTGGAGATCGCAGCTGAGCACACATGTCAGGAGAGGGCCCCCCACCGTGCTCCCTGGCCGGCCCTGCCTTGGCTGGGCCTTACCGCCATGAAGAGTGCCGAGGAGGCTTCACTGTCGATGTCACTCTCCTCCGAGCTGTCGGACTCCTCGCTGCTGTCTGCAAGGGGCCAGAGGAGGGGACATCAGGACTGGAGACCTCTGAGCCGGCCCTCGGCCCTGTCCCAGATCAGGGCCTCAGAGGGGCCAACCCACCTTTCCTCCGCTTCTTCTCCTGCGGCGTGGGCGCCTTCTTCTCCTCCTCCTCCTCCTTGTCCTCCTCAGGCGGCTTTTCCTCCTCACTCTCTTCGCTGCTCTCACTCTGCTCATCCACGCCCTTGGGGCCTTCCTCCTGCTGGGTGGCCTTGGGCTTGCCTTCCAGCTCATCCTGGGAGCTGCTGTAAGACAGAGAGCGGGCAGAGGGTGAGTGAGCGCGTCTGCAGGCCGGCCCAGGGTCTCACACCCGCCTCCCGCCTGCCTCACCTGGAGCCATCAGACATATAGTCCACCTCCTGGCCCTCGAAGTCCCCGTCATCACTGTCCTCAAAGGCCTCATCATCTGAGCCCTTCTTCTTCTTCTTCTTCCGGCCCCCCTTGCTGGGTGGTGCCTTCTTCTTGGCCTTGGGGGCTCTCCCACCTGGGGAAGGACAGAGAAGGTGAGAGGCTCAGATGGGCATGCATCGTATTGTGTGTATCTAATGATGCCTGGACATCTCAGGGGCTGTGGTGATGCCAGGACCGGCCCCAATTCCTCCAGGAGGCAGAGAGCTGGCCCAGGGTTGTACCAATCACCCACCGCCAAGCAAGCAATCCTAACTCCACACCCCTAGCCAACGCCTTTCTCTAACTCACACTCAGGGCCGCCATCCCTGACCTAAATCACCTGGGCCAGCCAGCCACTGGGCAACCAGAGACCAACCCTTGGCCCAGAGCCTGCTGGCATGACTCAAACTGGCCAGTCCTAAGGCCATCCCCATGGAAATCCCAGTCGAGGCCATGGCCGAGAAAGACCTTCCTGGGACCTCTTAACCAACCCTGGTGCTGCCCCCAGCAGCCAAGTTCCTGGGGGGATCCAGGGGTCTACAAATAACCAAGCAATCCTTTCAGGGTCATTCACTTTTCTGAGTCATCACACAAGACCTGAATTAATTACAGCTGCAGCCCCGGCCGCCCAGGGCTGGCTCCTCACCCTCCTCGCCGCTGGCCTCGCTGTCATCCGATGACATCTCTAGGTCGTCCTCCAGGTCATGGATGCGCAGCTCGCTGGCCTTCTTGCGGCTGCGCTTTTCCTTCTCCTCATCCTCCTCGTCCTGGTCCTGGTCTTTCAGCCGCCGCTGCTGCATGATGCTGAAGTGGTTCAGGACCTTGTTTCTCCTGTGGGGCGGGGGGCAGTGTTACAGCAGGGGCTGGCAGCGGGCCTGGCTCCAGGGACCCCCTCTGGGAGTGGGCCTCATCCACTGGTGCCTCCCTGCACTTCCACCAGGTGTGCCCCGGAGGAGAGCCACTGACACAACTTAGGTGACGAGAGGGACGACCTGACCCCGCACATGGGGACATGGGGACACAAGCACGTGGCAGAAAGACCCTGAGATCACACACGGAGAGCCTGTCTACCCAGAGTCCCTCAGGAGAAGGTCTCATGTGATGCTGATGCCCTAGCACCGGATCCACCTCCCCACTTCTCCAGTCCACCTCCCCGCTGTCTCCAGTCCAGCAGTGGAGAGATCTGGCTTGCTCACCGCTGAGTCCCCAGCTCCCAGCCAGGCACAACGTCGGGGGGTTGCATCCCTTTTCCAGGCGTGGCCCCGTCACTCACCTCTCCCACTCCTCCTCAGCCTCCTCCGCCGTGAGCGTGCGGTGCTTGGCCAGCGGCGTGAAGTTATACCAGTTGTGGACAGGGAAGGCCTCGAAAGCCCCATCGGGGCACTGGGTGAAGATGTAGTAGGAGGTGTTTTCTGTCACGCCGCCCTTCTTTATGCCCTTGAACCTGCAGGGCGTTCAAGGTCAGAGTCTGTACAGGGAAGAAGGACCAGCCCACCGCATCCCTCTCTCCAGGGCCACCTGGGTTCTCCCAGCAAAATCTGAGGCGGGAAGGCTGGCCCACTGACTGCCTGAGCCTGGATTCCCACATCTGGAAAGGAGGGGCTCCCTGCCCTCGCAGAGCAGGCTTAGGGCTCCTGTGCACTATACACGTCATGGTCCTTTCTGGAAGGACCTATTAGATGGGCCGTAAAGAGCACAGGGCTCTACTGTCAGACCCCTCTGGATTCCCCTCCGGAATCCTCCGTGAACCACTGCCAGCCCAGCCCCCTCTGGGCCTCCAACTTTCCCCTTTTCTGCTTCCTCGCCACCCCCTCCCCCCATGTGCAGGCAGTCTTACTGAGTGCCCCTTTCCCACCAACAGCCTTCAGGCTGCCCTGGGCCCCAGTCTACCCCAGTCCCGCTGTGGCCTGGCACTCCCAGCCCTCTCAGTCCACCCACTCTGCCACTGCCATGTGCTGTGACAGTCCCTGGGGCTCGGTGTTCAACCGGAGTGCCCTTCATTTCCCTTAATCTCTGTCCTCCCTATGGTTCCCAACCCTCAGCTCTGGGCAGTCCTTGGCTGGGCGCAGGAGGACCGCAGGCCGGGATTCCTGCAGCCCTAGCGCACACTCGAGCATCCCCTTGGCTCATCCTTCCCTTCACGGGAGGATGAGCTATCCCCAGCGGTAAGACCTAGAAGTTCGGCCGAGGGCACCGGGGAGTGGCGAGAGGGGCACTTACTTGCGGCCTGATTTGCCGTTGACCCGCAGCAGCCAGGGCTGGTCCTCCGGCCGGAACTCCTTGAGGACAATGCCGTACTTCTTCCTCCGCGCCTCCTCCCGGAGCTTGCGGTTGAACTCACTACCGGCGCCCGACTCCGGCATCTCCTCCTCTTGGTAAATCTTCTTGTTGCTCAGGTCTCGTTCCAGCCGGGCCTGGGAGAGGGAAGGCGAGACTTCTCATCAGGCAGCCTGCTCCCCATCCAACAACACCCCTTCCTCCCCGCAGGCTGAGCGGTGGACCCTCAGAGCCAACTTCCCGTTTGGCGAAAAGAGGCTCTGTGAATGTGGGCGAAGGGATCTGTCTAAAGCCCGCTGCGATGTCTGTTTTTGCAGCTTTTTGAAAGTTTGAAGTTATTTCCAAATGAAAAAATTAAAAAAAAAAAGACACCCCAGAGGCCAATCACTTCTCTAACCTGTTTGCTGCAAACCCCATCACAGGCTCACCTGGTCCAGAGCCTTCACCTCCGCCCTGTTCTCCCTTCACTTGCCCTTGACCCCACAGTGGACAAATCTCTTTACAGACTGTTTGTAACCCTTTAATAGCTTCTGCTATGGATGAATGTTTGCGTGCCTCCAAAATGCATTCTTTTTGGCTGTGATCTCGGACTTCTGGAATCTTAGTTCCCCCACCAGGGATGGAACCTGGGCCCCCCGCAGTGAATGGGCTAGAGTCCTAGCTGGAGTCCTAACCGCTGTATCTGCAGGGAATTCCCCCAAAATGTATATAAACTAATTTCCAGTGTGATGGTATTTGGGGGCAGGGCTTCTGATAGATGATGATTAGGTTGTGAGGCTGCAGCCTATTAGGAGAGGGATAAGTGCCCTCTTTAATCAAGGATTCCAGAGTTCTGTGTACCCAGGTGAGAGTACAGTGCAAATGCACCAGCTATGAACCAGGAAGCCTGCCCTCACTAGACACCAAATCTGCTGGCGCCCTGATCTTGGACTTCCAGCCTCCAGAACTGTGGGAAATAAATGTCTGCTGTTTATAAACCACCCAGTCTCTGGAATTCTGCTAGAGCAGCCTGCAACAACTAAAACAGCTTCTAAAGACCACTCTGGAGTCTCTAACAACAGGGGCTCTGAGTCACCTCTAGGAGGTAGTCCCCTCCTCTCTTGCCCAGATAGACCTCGACCCCAAATGCCCATCAGTGGGCACAAATTTCAGGAGAAAGCCTCCTGCAAGGCCATACATATCGTGTCCACAGGGGTGTCCAGAGGGTCAGCCTGGGCCTTAGTTATCATTTATCTGCACATGGGAAGAGCGGATACTAAGCCTCAGTTACTATCACAACCAAGCAACTGTTACATCAAATCCAGGGTCAGGTTTTCTCACACCCTCAGAACTTGGACTTACCTGATTCCAAGTAGTGAGGTTGACTTTATCGGCTGCATTGAAAGCCATGATATTGTATTTTTTGGTGGTATTTCTGGAATGGACAAAAAGAAGAGGCAGTGCTCAGTTAATCATTCATTAATTCAGTAAACCCTCCCAGGCTCAGTCCTTTGTGCTGGGCAACGCTGGGGACCCATGAAAAAAAACCCAGAGATCAGTTAGGGACAAATATTTTTGGGAACCCAAGACGGGATAATTGGGAACTCAGCCCTGGGCAGGGGGTTGGACAGGTAGGGAATGCCTCCTGAAGGAGGAAAATACTGTAACAGAATTTCGCAGGATCAAAAAGAATCCACCCAGCAGTCACTGTTGCCATTCCTGGCTGAGGGAATCCTAGGCAGGGAGGTGGCGTGTTACTGTGTATTAATGTACTCATTCATTCACTCTATTAAAAAAACAGTGATGCCCCAGAGGCCTCGGCTCAACCCCAGCCCTGGAAGAAAAATCAGACACTCCTGGAGGCTCGAGATTTTAATTCTTTTCTGGAGGGAGAGGGGGTTGGTAGGATCAGGGACTTACTTGGGAACTCGGACGACATACTCAGTGACATTCTGACTGCTGGGGCCCTGAGGGGAGAGAAAGCAGGACAGTGAGTGAGAGGCTACAGAGGCCACCACCGGGACCGCAGCCGAACCGCCTTGCCGCACACTTACGAGGGCCGCCATAGGCGATGGGCGATTGACCCGGGTCCGATCAGAACCTTTCTTTACGCCTCCCTCGGGGTGCGCGTCCCTCGGTCCCGCTGAGGCCGCCCTCGAGGTGTCGGGTCTCCGGCCTCGATCGCGGACTCTAAGCCCGGGATACAACCGATCCTGGGAAAAGCTATCTGGAGGCGGCGCTGGGTCGGCGATCTGCTTGAGACCGCCTGTGCCAAGTCTGCGCCTGCGCAGCCGCCTAAACCGGAATCGAAATCCTCCCGCAGGCCTAGGGGAAGCAACCTACTCGGAACTGAAGGTAGCGCCTTCTGTATCTAGCGCTCTGGCGGCCCGCAGTTTATATAGCACGATAATCTCATCAGGCCGATAACCTCATCACGCGGATAACCCAATCAGGTGATGTGGAGACGCCCCCAGTGACATTACAATCTCAGGANGTGTGGGTGTGAAGACCCCGAAGACTGTGGAAAACGGAGCCTATTTAGGGGGGGGGGGGGCATCACTCCTTGAGGGAGAAATGCATCTTGTCGTTAATCATCTTGCGTTCAGGGTTCAGGCGCTTCAGGATCTGAGCCAGCACATTCACTGTCTGCTCGCTGCTCAGCCCCGTCTTCTTGGTCTGGAACTTCTTCAGCAGGTCCTTGGTGGTCATGGGCTTCCGTGTCAGGTAGCGGCGCACGGCGTCTTCAGTCACTTGAACGTCACTGGAGGTGGGGAGCTGGGGGTCAGCGGGAGTCCTCTGCCCCTGAGCCCTCTGACCCCCACCCCCCACCGGCCCCTGCTGTCCTCGCCAACCTACCCACTGCTGGGGGTTGACTTCCCAGACGGGGGCTGAGGAGTGGATTTCCCGGACAAGCTCTGGGGCCCGGTGTCCAGTCGCAGCCGCTTGGCAGCCGGTGTTTCGCTGGTGCGCTTGCCTGTGGGAGGTGGCGGTGGGACTGAGACCAGGTCTGGGAGGCTGGACCACGGGGTAGGGGGGTGGGGGGACAGTGCTGGGATCATGTGTGCAAGGGGCTCCGAGGATGCGGACCAGGAAGACGAGGATGGGGCCAACAGGGCGGGGGGGACGGCGGGGCACTACTCACCCTGTTCCAGCTTGCTGGCGGCTGCCCGGAGGGTGGAAGAAGTACTGCCTGCCTCGGTGCTGGGCGTGCCTGGCCGGCTGTTACCCCTGGAACTGCCCCCTGATGGCTTCCGCTCCCTTCTGGGGGGCGTCTTCTTTTTCTGTGGAGATCGCAGCTGAGCACACATGTCAGGAGAGGGCCCCCCACCGTGCTCCCTGGCCGGCCCTGCCTTGGCTGGGCCTTACCGCCATGAAGAGTGCCGAGGAGGCTTCACTGTCGATGTCACTCTCCTCCGAGCTGTCGGACTCCTCGCTGCTGTCTGCAAGGGGCCAGAGGAGGGGACATCAGGACTGGAGACCTCTGAGCCGGCCCTCGGCCCTGTCCCAGATCAGGGCCTCAGAGGGGCCAACCCACCTTTCCTCCGCTTCTTCTCCTGCGGCGTGGGCGCCTTCTTCTCCTCCTCCTCCTCCTTGTCCTCCTCAGGCGGCTTTTCCTCCTCACTCTCTTCGCTGCTCTCACTCTGCTCATCCACGCCCTTGGGGCCTTCCTCCTGCTGGGTGGCCTTGGGCTTGCCTTCCAGCTCATCCTGGGAGCTGCTGTAAGACAGAGAGCGGGCAGAGGGTGAGTGAGCGCGTCTGCAGGCCGGCCCAGGGTCTCACACCCGCCTCCCGCCTGCCTCACCTGGAGCCATCAGACATATAGTCCACCTCCTGGCCCTCGAAGTCCCCGTCATCACTGTCCTCAAAGGCCTCATCATCTGAGCCCTTCTTCTTCTTCTTCTTCCGGCCCCCCTTGCTGGGTGGTGCCTTCTTCTTGGCCTTGGGGGCTCTCCCACCTGGGGAAGGACAGAGAAGGTGAGAGGCTCAGATGGGCATGCATCGTATTGTGTGTATCTAATGATGCCTGGACATCTCAGGGGCTGTGGTGATGCCAGGACCGGCCCCAATTCCTCCAGGAGGCAGAGAGCTGGCCCAGGGTTGTACCAATCACCCACCGCCAAGCAAGCAATCCTAACTCCACACCCCTAGCCAACGCCTTTCTCTAACTCACACTCAGGGCCGCCATCCCTGACCTAAATCACCTGGGCCAGCCAGCCACTGGGCAACCAGAGACCAACCCTTGGCCCAGAGCCTGCTGGCATGACTCAAACTGGCCAGTCCTAAGGCCATCCCCATGGAAATCCCAGTCGAGGCCATGGCCGAGAAAGACCTTCCTGGGACCTCTTAACCAACCCTGGTGCTGCCCCCAGCAGCCAAGTTCCTGGGGGGATCCAGGGGTCTACAAATAACCAAGCAATCCTTTCAGGGTCATTCACTTTTCTGAGTCATCACACAAGACCTGAATTAATTACAGCTGCAGCCCCGGCCGCCCAGGGCTGGCTCCTCACCCTCCTCGCCGCTGGCCTCGCTGTCATCCGATGACATCTCTAGGTCGTCCTCCAGGTCATGGATGCGCAGCTCGCTGGCCTTCTTGCGGCTGCGCTTTTCCTTCTCCTCATCCTCCTCGTCCTGGTCCTGGTCTTTCAGCCGCCGCTGCTGCATGATGCTGAAGTGGTTCAGGACCTTGTTTCTCCTGTGGGGCGGGGGGCAGTGTTACAGCAGGGGCTGGCAGCGGGCCTGGCTCCAGGGACCCCCTCTGGGAGTGGGCCTCATCCACTGGTGCCTCCCTGCACTTCCACCAGGTGTGCCCCGGAGGAGAGCCACTGACACAACTTAGGTGACGAGAGGGACGACCTGACCCCGCACATGGGGACATGGGGACACAAGCACGTGGCAGAAAGACCCTGAGATCACACACGGAGAGCCTGTCTACCCAGAGTCCCTCAGGAGAAGGTCTCATGTGATGCTGATGCCCTAGCACCGGATCCACCTCCCCACTTCTCCAGTCCACCTCCCCGCTGTCTCCAGTCCAGCAGTGGAGAGATCTGGCTTGCTCACCGCTGAGTCCCCAGCTCCCAGCCAGGCACAACGTCGGGGGGTTGCATCCCTTTTCCAGGCGTGGCCCCGTCACTCACCTCTCCCACTCCTCCTCAGCCTCCTCCGCCGTGAGCGTGCGGTGCTTGGCCAGCGGCGTGAAGTTATACCAGTTGTGGACAGGGAAGGCCTCGAAAGCCCCATCGGGGCACTGGGTGAAGATGTAGTAGGAGGTGTTTTCTGTCACGCCGCCCTTCTTTATGCCCTTGAACCTGCAGGGCGTTCAAGGTCAGAGTCTGTACAGGGAAGAAGGACCAGCCCACCGCATCCCTCTCTCCAGGGCCACCTGGGTTCTCCCAGCAAAATCTGAGGCGGGAAGGCTGGCCCACTGACTGCCTGAGCCTGGATTCCCACATCTGGAAAGGAGGGGCTCCCTGCCCTCGCAGAGCAGGCTTAGGGCTCCTGTGCACTATACACGTCATGGTCCTTTCTGGAAGGACCTATTAGATGGGCCGTAAAGAGCACAGGGCTCTACTGTCAGACCCCTCTGGATTCCCCTCCGGAATCCTCCGTGAACCACTGCCAGCCCAGCCCCCTCTGGGCCTCCAACTTTCCCCTTTTCTGCTTCCTCGCCACCCCCTCCCCCCATGTGCAGGCAGTCTTACTGAGTGCCCCTTTCCCACCAACAGCCTTCAGGCTGCCCTGGGCCCCAGTCTACCCCAGTCCCGCTGTGGCCTGGCACTCCCAGCCCTCTCAGTCCACCCACTCTGCCACTGCCATGTGCTGTGACAGTCCCTGGGGCTCGGTGTTCAACCGGAGTGCCCTTCATTTCCCTTAATCTCTGTCCTCCCTATGGTTCCCAACCCTCAGCTCTGGGCAGTCCTTGGCTGGGCGCAGGAGGACCGCAGGCCGGGATTCCTGCAGCCCTAGCGCACACTCGAGCATCCCCTTGGCTCATCCTTCCCTTCACGGGAGGATGAGCTATCCCCAGCGGTAAGACCTAGAAGTTCGGCCGAGGGCACCGGGGAGTGGCGAGAGGGGCACTTACTTGCGGCCTGATTTGCCGTTGACCCGCAGCAGCCAGGGCTGGTCCTCCGGCCGGAACTCCTTGAGGACAATGCCGTACTTCTTCCTCCGCGCCTCCTCCCGGAGCTTGCGGTTGAACTCACTACCGGCGCCCGACTCCGGCATCTCCTCCTCTTGGTAAATCTTCTTGTTGCTCAGGTCTCGTTCCAGCCGGGCCTGGGAGAGGGAAGGCGAGACTTCTCATCAGGCAGCCTGCTCCCCATCCAACAACACCCCTTCCTCCCCGCAGGCTGAGCGGTGGACCCTCAGAGCCAACTTCCCGTTTGGCGAAAAGAGGCTCTGTGAATGTGGGCGAAGGGATCTGTCTAAAGCCCGCTGCGATGTCTGTTTTTGCAGCTTTTTGAAAGTTTGAAGTTATTTCCAAATGAAAAAATTAAAAAAAAAAAGACACCCCAGAGGCCAATCACTTCTCTAACCTGTTTGCTGCAAACCCCATCACAGGCTCACCTGGTCCAGAGCCTTCACCTCCGCCCTGTTCTCCCTTCACTTGCCCTTGACCCCACAGTGGACAAATCTCTTTACAGACTGTTTGTAACCCTTTAATAGCTTCTGCTATGGATGAATGTTTGCGTGCCTCCAAAATGCATTCTTTTTGGCTGTGATCTCGGACTTCTGGAATCTTAGTTCCCCCACCAGGGATGGAACCTGGGCCCCCCGCAGTGAATGGGCTAGAGTCCTAGCTGGAGTCCTAACCGCTGTATCTGCAGGGAATTCCCCCAAAATGTATATAAACTAATTTCCAGTGTGATGGTATTTGGGGGCAGGGCTTCTGATAGATGATGATTAGGTTGTGAGGCTGCAGCCTATTAGGAGAGGGATAAGTGCCCTCTTTAATCAAGGATTCCAGAGTTCTGTGTACCCAGGTGAGAGTACAGTGCAAATGCACCAGCTATGAACCAGGAAGCCTGCCCTCACTAGACACCAAATCTGCTGGCGCCCTGATCTTGGACTTCCAGCCTCCAGAACTGTGGGAAATAAATGTCTGCTGTTTATAAACCACCCAGTCTCTGGAATTCTGCTAGAGCAGCCTGCAACAACTAAAACAGCTTCTAAAGACCACTCTGGAGTCTCTAACAACAGGGGCTCTGAGTCACCTCTAGGAGGTAGTCCCCTCCTCTCTTGCCCAGATAGACCTCGACCCCAAATGCCCATCAGTGGGCACAAATTTCAGGAGAAAGCCTCCTGCAAGGCCATACATATCGTGTCCACAGGGGTGTCCAGAGGGTCAGCCTGGGCCTTAGTTATCATTTATCTGCACATGGGAAGAGCGGATACTAAGCCTCAGTTACTATCACAACCAAGCAACTGTTACATCAAATCCAGGGTCAGGTTTTCTCACACCCTCAGAACTTGGACTTACCTGATTCCAAGTAGTGAGGTTGACTTTATCGGCTGCATTGAAAGCCATGATATTGTATTTTTTGGTGGTATTTCTGGAATGGACAAAAAGAAGAGGCAGTGCTCAGTTAATCATTCATTAATTCAGTAAACCCTCCCAGGCTCAGTCCTTTGTGCTGGGCAACGCTGGGGACCCATGAAAAAAAACCCAGAGATCAGTTAGGGACAAATATTTTTGGGAACCCAAGACGGGATAATTGGGAACTCAGCCCTGGGCAGGGGGGTGGACAGGTAGGGAATGCCTCCTGAAGGAGGAAAATACTGTAACAGAATTTCGCAGGATCAAAAAGAATCCACCCAGCAGTCACTGTTGCCATTCCTGGCTGAGGGAATCCTAGGCAGGGAGGTGGCGTGTTACTGTGTATTAATGTACTCATTCATTCACTCTATTAAAAAAACAGTGATGCCCCAGAGGCCTCGGCTCAACCCCAGCCCTGGAAGAAAAATCAGACACTCCTGGAGGCTCGAGATTTTAATTCTTTTCTGGAGGGAGAGGGGGTTGGTAGGATCAGGGACTTACTTGGGAACTCGGACGACATACTCAGTGACATTCTGACTGCTGGGGCCCTGAGGGGAGAGAAAGCAGGACAGTGAGTGAGAGGCTACAGAGGCCACCACCGGGACCGCAGCCGAACCGCCTTGCCGCACACTTACGAGGGCCGCCATAGGCGATGGGCGATTGACCCGGGTCCGATCAGAACCTTTCTTTACGCCTCCCTCGGGGTGCGCGTCCCTCGGTCCCGCTGAGGCCGCCCTCGAGGTGTCGGGTCTCCGGCCTCGATCGCGGACTCTAAGCCCGGGATACAACCGATCCTGGGAAAAGCTATCTGGAGGCGGCGCTGGGTCGGCGATCTGCTTGAGACCGCCTGTGCCAAGTCTGCGCCTGCGCAGCCGCCTAAACCGGAATCGAAATCCTCCCGCAGGCCTAGGGGAAGCAGCCTACTCGGAACTGAAGGTAGCGCCTTCTGTATCTAGCGCTCTGGCGGCCCGCAGTTTATATAGCACGATAATCTCATCAGGCCGATAACCTCATCACGCGGATAACCCAATCAGGTGATGTGGAGACGCCCCCAGTGACATTACAATCTCAGGACCGCGGGGTATCTTGGGAAGGAAGGGAGGAAACCCGCCACCCTCTCGGCCTGTCGGGCTATTTGCGCATGCGCTACTTTACTACGGAAGTGAGTCCGGAGAGGCCGCGTTACCACAGCAACCGAGGCCTCCTCGGCAGCCGACTGCTGCGGCTCTACCTGAGCCTCTTTGGGGTTCATTTCTCCCCACAGCCCCCGGAGGTAGCCCTATCATCTCGCCAAATAATCAGGCCAGGGGCCCTTGTGACGTTGAACCGAACCAGGAGAGGTCAGGGCCTGTGTAGGGGATGGAGCGTGCTCACCCCACGGGCCTCAGGCGGGTTGGGTTTGTACAAGTCCAAGCTGCCCCAAATAGGCAGGCCCCTGAGGCCCCAGAAGAAGGGAAACATCGCGGGGATGGCTGGCTTACTTGAGGAAAGGGAAGGAGGTTGTGGAGGGCGAGAGAATGCAGGTAACCCCTCCTCCCGGCCCCCTACCTTATTGTAACACAACTGCGCATGCTCAGGGTCAGGTATTCAGTGATCCATGTTAGCACCTGCTGGGCTTCCCTTGTGGCTTAGCTGGTAAGGAATCCACCTGCAATGCGGGAGACCTGGGATCGATCCTTGGGTTGGAAAGATTCCCCTGGAGAAGGGAAAGGCTGCCCACTCCAGTATTCTGGCCTGGAGAATTCCATGGGTCACAAAGACTCAGACATGACTGACTACTGACTGACTTTCACTTTTTGCACCTGCTGCGCTGGATTCTGGGAAGTCCGTGGGGAATGTAGGAAGCCAGCACTATAAACTACAGGTCTCCAAGATGTGTCTGATAGTTATGGACATTTATGTATTCCTCACTTGCTATGATTATGTCAGAAACTATGCCAAGTACTAGAAATACAGGGACAAGGAAGACAGATTCTTCGCTCTTGTAGTACATAGTCTGAGCGGGGAGACAAACAAGAACAAGTAAACGGGCAAACTCATTACTGATAGTGGCCATTACTGGAGGAAATGGAATTCTTTTTGTGTGGTGGTGGGGAATTAGGGTTTTGAGACTGGGAACAATGGGGTGGGAGGCTCTTTAGACAGAGATTAGAGAATGAAGGGTGAGCTGCAACCTGAAGGGACTGCAGTATGGACTTCCAGCAGGGGTGGGGGTGGGGGAGGAGCAACAGGGAGGTGATGAGTACAAGGGTCCAAAAGGAGGCCACTGGGCTGAAACACAGTAAAGAAAGGGGAGGGTGGTATGGGATGAGACTGGAGGGGTGGACAAGTCCCTGTCCGTCTCAGAGCCTCAGTTTCCTCAGCTGTAAAAAGGGGTGATGCTTCAAGGAGAGGCTGCACACAAAGGGCCTGACCTGCTTGGGTTCACACCTCATCCACATGACCTGTAGCAGTATTAATGGGTGCCATGCCTGGATATATCACTGGGTGTGGACACACACCCCCAGATACCACCCTAGGGCAGAAATAGATCTGCCAGAAGACATGTGTCCAGCGTCACCCATTATAGCTGTGAACACAATTCCCTTAGGACCAACTGACCCCTACAGGCACCAACCCCTCTCCCCCGTCCCTCTTCCTCAGGCACGCAGACATCCTCAAGTCCCCCTGATCGTCTTTGTGATGGGCGGTCCAGGCTGCGGCAAAGGGACACAGCGCAAATACATGGCAACCAAGTATGGCTTCTGCCACGTGGGGCTGGGCCAGCTGCTGCAGCAGGAGGCCCAACGGGGCACCCGGTGAGGCCGGAAGATCCATGACCTCATGCTGCAGGGGATCCTGGTGCCCACAGTGAGAGCTCCCAGGCACAGCAGCAGAGGTATGAGGGGGCCCATTGGGAGGGGCTTCCCAGGAGGATGTAGGAGCCAAGGGGCCTCTTGAGGGCAGGGGACACTGGCTGCTGCTTTGTCAACCGAGCGTCTGTGTCTTCAACTGTAACATGGGAGGGGAGCTGGACCCTCAACAGAAGGCTGGGGTGCGGGGTGAATGACTTCGTTCCTATAAAGGGCTTGGCAGAGTGCCTGGCCCTTACGATGCACTTAGTAAACTTTGTTTATTGTTTGTCACTAAGTTGTGTCAGACTCTTTAAGACCCCATGGACTTTATCCTTTCAGGCTCCTCTGTCCTTGAGATTTACCAGGCAGCCCACCAGAGTGGGTTGCCATTTCCTCCTCCAGGAGATCTTCATAACCCAGGGATCAAACCCACATTTCCTACATTGGCAGGGGAATTCTTTACTGCTGAGCCACCTGGGAAGCCCTCAGTAAACTTAGCTAGTATTTATTCACTTTATGACCGTGGGCATGTTGTCAGTGGCCCCTTCTGCCCCCAGCTCCTCACAATAAGATGGAGGTCATCCCAGTTCCTCATGATAGTGATGAGCAAAGGAGCCGGACAAGCCTGGCGTGGGGCAGACGACCCCCACCCCAGCAGACGGTAGCTGAGCCCCATTCTCAGAAGTGTCCCCAAAGACCCCAGCTCATCAGAGCTGACTCAGGATCCAGGGCACCCAGCAAATGTTCCCCCGAATTCACCAGAACTTGCTTAGGTGACCTCGTGAAGGACCCCCAGGCACTGAATGCAGCCACCCCTTCCCTCCCCAGGGAGTCATCCTTGATGTGATCAGCATCCGCATGCTGTCCTGTCCAGAGAGCCAGGGCTTCCTCATTGACAGCTTCCCCCAGGAGCTGAGGCAGGCTAAGGAGTTTGAGTGTTTTGTGAGTGACCCGAGAGGGCATGAAACCAGGCCTCGTCCACACCTTGGATGGAGATGCCAGGCGAGAGGAGCTGATGACAGGGAAATGGAGTTTTGTGTTAATTAGGGGATGGTAGGGAGGTGGTTGGAAGTGTCTAGACCCCCAGGTGAGCTCTTCAAGGGTGAGGACAAAGTCATTTTAACATCTTCCTACACAGTCAGTCCTTTTCCTGGTAGCTCAGACAGTAAAGAATCTGCCTGCAGGAGACCTGGGTTCAATCCCTGGGGCAGGAAGATTCCCCTGGAGAAGGAAATGGCTACCCACTCCAGTGTGTTTGCCTGGAGAATCCCATGGACAGAGGAGCCTGACAGGCTACAGTCCATGGGATGGCAGAGTCAGACACGACTGAGTGACTGACACTCACGCTTTCCACACAGTCCCTGGCAACTGGTAGACAAACTATTTGCCCACTGAGTGGCAGGGGGGCTTAGCATCACCTCTGGGTCGTAAAGATGGACTGTAGCTCTCCATTTATCCATTTGTTCAACCTCCTGTGCCCAGAATAGTTCTTGAGGACAAGCTAAGTCCTCTGGACTTCACCAGACACATGGGACAGGGACCAGCAATATGTTCCATGCAAAATACAACAGAATTTCTGGTAGCGGTAAGTGCAGTGAAGAACAGAAAACAGAATGACATCCCGGAGAGGTTGTTGATCAGTCTCTAAGTCATGTCCCACTCTTTGTGACCCCAGGGACGGCAGCACGCCAGGCAGGAAGAGAGAAACTGTGGCAGGCTAGGGGCCTCCAGGCTTTCCTGGGACTTGCTGGGCTTGCTGAATGCGGTAGAAACACATTCAGGTACCAGACGTGGGGAAGAAACCAGGCAGGGGGCTGGCCCCCACCCCCCACGCCTCCCCATCCTGCCCTCTGTATGCACCTCTACTGAAGCAGTTTTGTCCGGATCGTTGTGATGAAGGTAAAAGGCAAATAGTGGGTCCCTCTCCAGGTCTGGGAGCTTGAAGGGCAAAGGCCGAGCTAATGAATGACTCTAGCCAGCACCTGGCCTAGAGTAGACGCCCAGTCACCCATGCCAGCTGGATGGTCTCCACAGGTGGTCGCAAAGCATCAGGACAGAGGCTGCAAAACCCCCAAGGCCTCGGGTCCCACGTGATCCACTGACATGTTCCGTTTGGACTCTTCACCATTTCACACATTTTTTTTTTTAATTCATGGCCAACCTTCAGAAATCCGGAGATGCCACATGAAAACTCCTGGCTCCTCCTGAAAAAAACGCCTGACTTGGCAACACGGGAGCCTGCTGGTCCCCATGGCAACTGCAGCCTGAAGTCCTCCAGAGCTTTTCACCAGCCCAGCACTGTTCTCCACACTGCACAGATGAACTCTGATCTTCTGGAACGTTCCAGGCACCCTGCTTTTTCACAGAGGGATCAGGGAGCTAGCCTGGGTCACACCATTCAGGCAGCCAAGGCAGGACCAGGGCTCCAGTTTTAACACGTGGACGGGATATGCTCCCTCTGTTCCCTGCTGGCCCCCTACACCCACCCGCTCCCTCTTCTTTACGGAGGCCCATTTAGGATCCTGCTCGTGCGGTGGCTTCACGCTAAGAAGCACGGCACATGTGCTCGTCTCTGGTACCCGTGTGGCTTTAAGAAGTGAGAAAATGAAAATAAACAGGATCTTAGTTCCCTGACCAGAGACTGAACCTGGGCCCTCAGCAGTGAAAGCTCAGAGTCCTAACCACTGGGCAACCGGGGAATTTCCAAGAGTGGGGTTTCTTTCTTCTTTTTTTTCAAACATATTTATTTTGGCTGCACCAGGCCTTAGTTGTGGTATTCAGGATCTTTAGTTGTAGAATTCTAAGGTGGGGCATGTGGGATCTAGTTCCCTGACCAGGGATGGAACCTAGGTCCCCTGCATAGGGAGTGCTGAGGCTTAGCCACTGGACCACCAGGGAAGCCCCAAGAGTGGGTTTTCTTTACAGAGAATTTTAATCTCTTTGAGCCCTAAGGCAGACTCTGCCTTAGGGTCCATCTAGGGTCTGCGTTAAAAGGCGTCCCCGGAGCCACCCAGCTGAGACCTCCAGCCCTGATCCTGCCGGGCTTTTGAACCTGTTTCAGGCCACTCTGGCTGGTGTGAGTTGGAGCAGTGAGTCTGGCTTGACGCTGAAGCTCCACAAGAACACGATGCCCAGGAATTCTTTCCTTTATTCTTCCTGCTTTCTCTGTGCTGTTGGGGAGACAAAGGTGCTGAAATTCACAGGAAGCCAGAGCTAGACACTGCCTCGGCGTTCCCAGAAGGCCAGAATCCCTATTTTACAGACAGGAAAACTGAGGCCCAAGCAGGGAACATTCTCTGAGGTTGGCCCCTACTCTGTGGGTGGCGGTGGGCTGGCCCTAGTTCACGCGCTGGCCTTGGAGCCCTTGAGATTGGGGCTGAGGTCACACTCAGCTGCTGTCTCCACGTGTCCACTCTGGGTCAACACTCCCAGCCTGTTTCCTTGTCTGTGCACAGAAATACCACCAGCATCTCCTCACTGCGAGTGAGGCTGATGCAGGGAAACTGTCACGTCTGTTTCTGAGTTGACTGCAGTCATGTCTGCCCCCATCCTGAGAACACACACTCTGGGGAACCGAGGGGTCCTCAGCCGTTTGTCTAGAACTTGGCCTGGCTCATGGCAAGAAGCATCTGTTTGTTGTGGTGCTGGTGGTTTTCTGCTTTTGTTGTTTTTTACTTTTTTGGCCACATCCTGTAGCATGTGGGATCTTAGTTCGCCCAAGAGGGATTGAACCTGTGGCCCCTGGAGGTGGGAATGCAGAGTCTTAACCATTGGACCACCAGAGAAGTCCCAAGTAGCGTCTGTTGAACGAGCACACAGGAAGCCCCAGGAAGCGCTAGGCTTGAGGGCCAGTGGGCCAGACCAGACCAGACACCAGTAGCCCTGACTTTCTGTATCAGGTCGCATTGTGCAGGAGATCCATGAACAGTCTCCCCAAGATGCCCAGGGACAGAAGGCCCACTTATGGGGGCTCACGTTTCTCCCTAAGGACCACCTATACTGTGAGACCAATGGTTTGTGGACGTTCACAAAAGAATGTTTTATTATTCATTTTTTGGCCTTGAGGCATGTGGGAATCTTAGTTCCCCACCCAGGGATCGAACCCATGCCCTCTGCGTTGGAAGCACGGAGTCTTAACCACTGGACCACCAGGGAAGTTCCAGAAGTAGGTTTTGTAATAATGACATGTGTTTTCAAAGATTTTCCTAAGTATAGCCTCACAGGAAGTTGCCGAGATGGTGGAGAGGTCCTACTGGACCCTTCATCTGGCTCCCAGGAAGGGCCACGTCTCACGCAATGCGTGCCCAATATCAGAACCAGGCCGTCAGCCCTGGTTTGTATTTGTTTTCACAGTCGCCTCCATGGCAAGTGACATCCGCTTTCCATTTCCCAAACTGCTACCATTACCTTTCTTAAAAAAAAAAAAAAAGGTAGAAAAGGGAAAGGGAAGTGGATAGAATTCAAAGTCTTAAATAATAGCACAGGCAGTGACACGTGGACTCAAGTCAGTCAATTAACATTTTTTGAAATGTATTTATTTATTTATGGCAGTGCCAGGTTTTCATTGTGGCAAGCGGGCTTTTCCTCCAGTTGCAGACAGTGAGGGCTACTCTTTGTTGCGATACTCAGGCTTTTATTGTTTCAGATCTCAGGTTCTAGGGCTTCAGTAGTTGCAGCTCCCAGGATTCGTTGCTCCTCTGCATTTGAGATCTCCCTGCTCAGGGATGGAACTCATGTCCCCTGCATTGGCAGGCAGATTCTTTACTGTCTGAGCCACTAGGGAAGCTGGGGGATGTCCTTAATTCTTGAAAAAAAAAAAAAAAAAATTTTTTTTTTGTTTTGCTGCACTGGGTCTTAGTGGCAGCACATGAGATCTTCAATCTTCCTTGCAGGAGGCGGGATTTTTTGTTGTGGCTACAGAACTCTTAATTGAAGCATGTGAGATCTAGTTCCCCAACCCATGCCTCCTGCACTGAGAGTGGAGTTTTAGTCACTGGACCACCAGGCAAGTCCCTGTCCTTTTCTTTTTAATCCATGAATATTTTAGTACATATTTCCTAAAAAGTGGAAGCTTTTGTAAAATTGTATCATGCTTCCATTATCACACCTTAATATCCTCCGTGTCATGAAATAACCAATCATTATGGAAATTCCTGTGAACACCTCAAAATCTTTTTCTTTTCACGTCTTGTCTTAATCGGGATTGAAGTAAGGTTGGCCCACTGTGATCGGTTGCTTTGTCTCGGTCCTAACTCAATATATCCGGTGTCCTTTTAAGAAGAGGAGATTTACACAGGCACAGAATGGCCACTGAGGACACAGGGAGAAAACAAGCCAAGGAGAGAGGCTTCCGAAGGATTCCATCCTGCCAGCACCTCAGTCTCAGATTTCTAGTCTCCGGGACTGTGAAGAAGTGGAATTTCTTTTTTTAAAAAAATTTATTTTTGGCTGCTCTGGATCTTGGTTACTGTGAGTGTGTTTTTCTCTAGCTGTGGTGCTCAGGCGTCTCGTTGCGGCGCCTTCTCTCGTTGCAGAGCACCGGCTCTAGCAACTGAAGCATGCAGGCTCTAGAGAACAGGCTCTAGAGAACAGGCTCAGCCTCGGCGGTAAACAGGCTCAACTGGTCCGCAGCACGTGGATCTGAATTCCCAGACCAGGGATCGAACCCCTCGTCCCTCGCCTCGACACACAGATTCTCAACCACTGGACCACCAGGGAGGTCTCTAAGAAATGGAATTTCTGTGGCTGGAGTCACCCAGCTGTGGCACTTGGTGTGACAGCCCTCACAAATTTAAGATAGAGGGTCAATCAGGGGCTGCTGTAACACACCCCCACCGGCCCCTTCTCTTACAGATTCATTCATTGCTGATCGGTATCAGTAACGTCATATTCCTAATCGACGCAAAATGTGTAACTTTCAGTTGTTTCCCCCACATCAATTAGCTGATATTCTTCCCTTAAAGAAGGAATGTCCTTCCTCGGCGAGGGCTGTTTGAAATATTTTGGTTCCTGCCAGACAGGTGGGACACAAGCTCATCTTCTCCCTTCCAAGAGCCCATTTTCAGACTGAGGGGTTGGGAGTGTCCTAGCTGCCTCCAGTGTTGACAGTGAGGTTCATTATTTTGTCTCCCTGCGTTTTGGTCTCTTGCATCCTTGCCATCTCAGTTGCTGCTGCTGCTAAGTCGCTTCAGTCGTGTTCGACTCTGTGCGACACCACAGGCGGCAGCCCACCAGGCTCCCCCGTCCCTGGAATTCTCCAAGCAAGAATACTGGAGCGGGTTGCCATTTCCTTTTCCAATGCATGAAAGTGAAAAGTGAAAGTGAAGTTGCTCTGTCGCGTCCAACTCTTAGCGACCCCATGGACTGCAGCCTACCAGGCTCCTCCGGCCATGGGATTTTCCAGGCAAGAGTACTGGAGTGGGGTGCCATTGCCTTCTCTGGACCATCTCAGTAAAATAAGTGAATTTAAAGTATTTAAAGTGAGTCTTCTTTTATTTAAATGTATTGGAGTCTAATTGATTTACAACATTGTGTTGTTTTCAGGTATACAGAAGCATGATTCGTTTGTATATATACTCATTCTTTTCCAGATTCTTTTCTGACATAGATTATTAAAGAATATTGAGTGGAGTTTCCTTTGCTGTACTGTAGGTCCTTGTTGCTTACCTGTCTTATATATGATACTGTGTATACGTTCATCCCCAGCTCCCAATTTATCCCTCCCCTCCTCCCCACGTGTCCCCTTTGGAAACGATAAGTTTGTTTTCAGTATCTGTAAGTCTGTTTCTGTTTTCTAAATATGTTCGTTTGTGCCATTTTGAAAACTAGGTTTCACATATGACTGATGCCATATGACTTACTTCACTTATATGATTATCTCTAGGTCCTTCTATGTCACTGCAAGTGGCATTATTTCATTCTTTTTCCAGTTTTTAGTTTTTGGCCACACTGCATGGTATGTGTGATTTTTGTTCCCTAGCCAAGGATCTAACCCAGGTCCCCTGCATTGGGTGTGCAGAGTCTTAGCCACTGGACCACTAGGGAAGTCACTATTTCTTTCATGTTTTATGACTGAGTAATATTCCATTGTGTATATGACCATATCTTCTTTGTCCATTCATTTATAGATGGATATTTAGGTTGCTTCTGTGTCTTGGTTATTGTGAATAGGGCTGCTGTGAACACAGGGGTGTATGTATCTTTGAATCATGCTTTTCTCCAGATACATGCCCAGGAATGGGATTGCTGGGTCTTATGGTAGCTCTGTTTTTAGGTTTTTGAGGACCTACCTACCGTTCTTCATAGTAGCCTGCACCCATTTACATTCCCACCGACAGTGTAGGAGGGTTTCCTTTTCTCTACAGCCTCTCCAGCATTTATTGTCTGTGGACTTTTTGATGATGGCCATAGTTGGTCTTCTTTTTTGCGATTCAGTGTGTCTCATTCGGGGCCATTAGGAATTCCCTCATACTGCGCAGTGTCCTCCAGGACACGGCTCCAGTTCACACTCACCTTCTCGCTTTCTTTCTGTGCAAGACTTCCCACCCCCGACCTTTCCCATTTCTGGCCCAGCCCTGGAATCAGCCATTTCTCCTGGAGGCCCCTGGGCAGTGGTGTTCATCTAGGGCCCAGGGGCACTCATTGCTACAGGTGCTCATCGGTTCCAGGCCTCTCCAGCAGACAGGGCCAAGAAACACAGACTTTTGATAGGAAAAAAAAATATATATATATACACACATATCACAAGTTCATACTGTTGTATCCAGCTCACACTTAACATCACAGTGTTTTACGTTTCTCTTTTCCCTAAAACGTCTGCTTCCTAAAACCACTGATATTCTCATTTGCATTATTGAATTAGATGCAAAATAGTTTCCAAATAAATAGCATACCAATGTTAACTACTGAGAATTAAACTACCATAGAAAGTTTAAGACTTCTTTGCAGCTATGGTNAGTGTTTTACGTTTCTCTTTTCCCTAAAACGTCTGCTTCCTAAAACCACTGATATTCTCATTTGCATTATTGAATTAGATGCAAAATAGTTTCCAAATAAATAGCATACCAATGTTAACTACTGAGAATTAAACTACCATAGAAAGTTTAAGACTTCTTTGCAGCTATGGTTTTCCTTGGGCTTCCTTGGTGGCTCAGATGGTAAAGAATCTGACTGCCAGTGCAAGAGACTAGGGTTCAATCCCTGGGTCAGGAAGATTTCCTAGAGAAGGAAATGCAAACCCACTCCAGTATGCAGTCTCTAGAGTCACAGTAGTCAGACACAACTGAGCAACTAACACTTTCTGGTTTTCCTTATAATAGCTCTCCCTGTGGAAGGACCACAAAAACACTGGGTCCCTAGAGATAATTATTTTCTCCCTGCATTTGCAGCATGACATTGACACACAGGGTTCATTCATTTCAGCTTGGCTTTCAACATTCAGGGATTGCTTTTTTAAATTAAAATTTTGCGTATGCAGCATACTTAATGATTTCAAAGTCACATAAAAAAGTAGAGTCACCCCTGCCCCCAACTGTGCCCTCCCCTCCCTGTAGGCAACCATTTTCATGAAGTTTTGGATTGTCCTTTCTGATGTTTCTTTTTGCAAATATAATATAGGGGTGTGTGTGTCCCTCCTCATAAAAACTAGCATTCCATATACACCAGGCTTCATTTTTCGTTTGACTTTACAGTATACTCTGAGATTTTATATCAGTGTCAAGAAGTCTTCCTCAGACCTCCTTACTGGTCCAGTGGCTAAGACTGTGCTCGGGGGCTCTGGAATGTACAACAGTTGTGGCTCAATAGTTGCAATGCATGGGCTTAGCTGCTCTGAGACATGTGGGATCTTCTTGGACCAGGGATTGAACCCATGTCCCCTGCATTGGCGGGCAGGTTCTTATCCACTGTACCATCAGGGAAGTCCGTCTTAGTGGTTTTAAATGGGCATTTCTGTTATGATGAATGAAGCTGGGCATCTTTTCTAAAGTTTTGGGCCAGTTTCTTTTCTTCTTCAGTACAGTCTATATATTTTGCTCATGTTTTCCCATCCTAGAGGACTGTTGGTCTTTTTTTCTTCTTGAATTCTGGGAACTCTTTATATATTAGCTGTTTGTAATATAGGTTGCAAAATTCCTCCCCGCCTCTCCCCCCAGTTGGTCAATTATTTTTTAATTTTATTGTGCCTTTGTTTTTTTTGGCTGTGATGCCCGACCTGTGGGGTCTTAGTTCTCTGACCAGTGATGCAACTGGGGCCCTGACAGTGAAAGCACTGAGCCCTAACCACTCAACTGCCAGGGTATTCCTTACTGTGACTTTATACATTTATTTGGCTGTGCCTGGTTGCGGCATACAAACTTTTAGTTGTGACCTGTGGGATATCGTTCCCTGCCCAGGGATCGAACCTGGGCCCCCCTGCATTGGGAGGGTGGAGTCTTAGCCACCAGACCACCAGGGAAGTCCCAAGAGTGGGCAGTTTTATCTTACTCCCAACTTTACTCGGAATGAAAGTTTCCATTGAATAAGATGCTGGCTTAGGATGTTTATCAATTCCTTGTGGTTTTTTTTTTTTTAATTAAATCATGAATGTGTGAATTTTGTCAATTAAATTGCTATTTCTCTGTTTAAAAGGGTTCTCAGATGACTTTTTCTTTAGTTAAGATAGTAACACAATAAATTGTACTGAACCGTCCTTGCTTTCCTAGAATGAATCCCACTGGGCTGTGGGTTTTTTTGTTGTTATTTTGTTTTTTAATGTGCTGACAGGTTCTATTTCGATAGGAAGTTCTGGAAGAACTAGGAGGTGGGGTTCAGGGACTGGACCAGAGATTGAACCCATGTCCCCTGCATTGGCAAGCAGGTTCTTATCCATTATACCATCAGGTAAGTCCCTCTTAGTGATTCAGAATGGGCATTTCTGTTACAATGAATGAAGCTGGGTGGCCTTGGAGATCCTGGGAGATCTCCCTGGAGTTAGGAGGGGACAACTCTTGTATTTTCCTCAGTCAAGTGGTTGCGTGAGAGGAAAGCAATGGAAAACTGCTTAAATCCGTCTTAAAGGGAATGTGTGAGTGTGCTTAGTTGCTCAGTCATGTCCGACTCTTTGTGACCCTATAAACTATAGCCCAACAGGCTCCTCTCTTTGTTCATGGGGTTCTCTAGGCAAGAATACTGGAGTGGGTTGCCATTCCCTTCTCCAGGAGATCTTCATGACCCAGGGATGGAACCCAGGTGCAGGTGGATTGTTAACCATCTGAGCCACCAGGGAAGCCCTTTAAAAGGAATATTTCAATCCAAATACCCATCAACGAGGAACCAGTTAAGTAAATTGTGACACACATCCATACACCAGAATGGGCTTCCCTGGCAGCGTGGAGTTAAAAGAATCCGCCTGCAATGCAGGAGACTCAGGTTCCATCCCTGGGTGGGGAAGACCCCTTGGAGGAGGAAATGGCAACTCATTCCAGCATTCTTGCCTGGAGAATCCCATGAACAGACCGGGCTACAGTCCATGGGGTCACCAAAAAGTTCGACACAACTGAGTGACTAAATGAAGCCACAATAGAACAGAATGCTATCTAGTGGTTAAATAATCAGTACCTTTCTTGTGTGTCAAACACACAACCATCTCCAGCTTACTAAGTGAATAAAATCAAGGGCAAATCAGTGTCTTTACCATGTATATGAAAAAGCAGGGAAAATAACATCAGAACCAAATTTGTTTGGTATATGCCCAAAGAGTTCCAGAAGGAGACACAAGAAACAGATTAACTTGATTGCATCCAGAGAGGGTGACACTGGGTGCTTGGGGGCAGCAAGGAGACTCTTCACCCTTTCCCACTGGTCTTGTTTGGCTTACGAGCTCTGCCAACGTCCTACCTGTCTAAAACACAAACACATAGAAAAACATGGAACGACAAAACAGACCCAGGGGGCCTGGTTTTTTACGGGGCAGCACCACCCTAGATCCCTGATCTTGGGGCAGGGGTGGGCACAGGAGGCCACCTCACTCAGCCTCTTCCTCACCCAGCCCCCTTTCAGGGATGCCCAGGCGGGCTGGGCCCCCAACGTCAACGTCGTCATTGTTCAATGGTGACGATGATGCAGAGAGCCCTAAGCCAGGGCCAAGTGGAACGCCAGGCAGATGACCTGGAGACGTACTATACCCTATATGAACCTGTCCTGACCTTCTACCAGAAGAACCTGCTCCCAACGTAAGTACCATCCCCCCATTCCAATCCCTGCCCCCACAAGGGGACCAAGTGCAGCTGAAACAGAGCAGGGGTTACACGGTTACCTGGGTCCCACACTTCTCTGGGCCGGCCTGGGTTTCCCCAAGCACATACACTGGGGCTGGGGCGGGGGGGTTCAATCTCTTCCACTAGGCAGAATGGGTGCAGCTGTGTGGATTACCAGAGATGATGCTGCAGGTCTGAACAGAATGACTGGCTCCAAAACCACAACATTAAGTATGTTTTAGAACATGATGGAGGTAGTTTAGTTGCTCATTCGTGTCCAACTCTTTGCAGCCCCATAGACTGTAGCCCACCAGGCTCCTGTCCATGGGGTTCTCTAGGCAAGAATTTTGGAGTGGGTTGCCATTTTCTTCTCCGTGGGGTGTTACAAAACTTAGGGTCATGGCAGCCAGCCAACCAGCGCTCAGCTCCAATGCAGCCACAGGTCCTCAGGGTGTACAACGCAGGAGCGCCTGTTGCGGTTTGAATTTCTGGCTGTGCTGGCTCTTCTCTGCGGTACACAGGCTTTCTCCACTTGCGGCACGTGGCCTTCTCTTGCTGCAGAGCTCAGGCTGAGCGCCGCCTCGGTAGCGGTGGTGTGCGGGCTTAGCGGCGTGCAGTTTGTGAGATCTTGGCTCCCAGACCAGGGATCGAAGCTGTGTCCCCTGCATTGGAAGCTGGATTCTTAACCACTGGATCAGGGATGTCCCCCAAAGTAGGGATTTCTTAGTTCTTAGTGACCCATGCAGTTCCTATACACTGCTATGGAGGTGGGAGAACTTTGGTGTCATTCCTGGTCCCCTCCCACAACCAAAGGTGAAATCGAGAGTGAGAGGAGGGGGCCTGGAGCACCATGGGTCGGGTGGTAAGGCGGTGAGCCAGCCTGACCCAACCCCCATCCCGTGGGTCATTCCAGGGGACAGGGCCCCCGTGCAGTCTGTGCGGCCGAGTGCCCAGCGGTAATGCACGGCCTTACTAACCCAGTTCCCCTCCCCTCATCCAAGTGGCCCTGGGGCTGCACCCAGCAGTCCTGCCCTAGCAGCTGGAAGGGGAGCCTGTTCTGCCCTGACGGTGTGTGGGGGAGGTGTGGAGGCCATGGCCTCGCTCTACTCTAAACTGACCCCCTCTGCTACCCCTTGTTCACATCTTGGCCGAAGTTCCAGAAAACGTTTTTACCAAGTGCTGCTCTGTCATCGAAAGCCTGCAGCGAGTCGGGAGAGGGCCAGAGGCCCTGACATCCCCTCACCCGAGGTCAGAGCAGGTGCACTGCCTGAGGTGAGATGCTGCTGAGGGGAGCCTTGGATTCCAATCAAAACTGAGGCTGTAACCCCAGGGTGACAGCCTTCTCCCTTTCCTAGGCCCACAAATGGCTGAAGGGGGCCATTCCCACAGGGGTAGGTCCCTAAGGAGCTTCGCGTGGGAGGTCAAGAGGGTCGCCAACAGCCCCACACAACACCTGCTTTCCCCCACTGGAATTCGACCATACCTCCCAGAACTCTCCCATCAAAGTACGCCTCTGGACGACCCTGGGCCAGACAGCTCAAGGAGCCCTCCACAACTGCTCTCCCACCTCCCGTCCTCATCCTGAGGCTGCCAACCCCTGGGACAGGCCAGATTTCCACCTTGGGGCTCGCCAGCCAAACAGGCCACAGCGAGGACCAGATCACACAGAGCTCGGTGTGGGTTTACTCCAGCAGCGGCAGGCCGTATCCATGGGAACATCTGAGCGCCCTGCTCCCCAGGTTCCCAGTGGGACAAATGCTGGGGATGAAGGAGTAGGGGACTGCACTGCTGGGGCTCTGCCTGCTTCTCCCTTCCTTCAAGACCAGACTTCAGGCAAAGTTTTCTGGGGCCCCCACCCATCTCTCATTGGCCAAGCTTTATTCCTCTTCAACTTGTTTCCTCTAGAAACACAACTGCGGCCAGCACGCAGTTTTAGACAAAAAGCACTTTATTTAACCAAAAAATGGGGGGGGGGGGGGAGAGTTAGGAAAGCACA